>JAVJIF010020458.1:0-66371 GCA_038442645.1 Agave tequilana | reverse complement strand
ACTAACTGTTCCAATTGTCGACAAATTTCATATCATGTCTGCAGTCATATGAAATAAGTAATGGGGATAGGGATTAAGACAGTAATAAGGTTGCTGATGTTCAAATTTGGCTTGACATTTACAAAAAATATGTGTGTATGTTGAATGTCTGCTTTTTATAAAATCTAGTTAATACCCTCTATTATTTGAATCTTAAGTTCAAACAGAGCTAAAATGAAAAGCACAAATACTTGGTTAGTTCAATGTACATGGAAATCCAAATCCAGCTATGTAACTCATGCAATAAAATCCAACCTCTTAAAGAAAAAAAAAAATGGAAATAGATTGACATGTTGCACCTTGAATTAGAAATGCACAAGTACAACGGGGGGATTTCCTCTCAAATCCTGGAATTAGAAATCCATGATAATTCCAATTATACAAGTGTTCCAAAAAAAAATTTCCTAAATTAATGCGAGATCTACTCATCTTAGATCTGAACATATTCGCAGTACAAACAAACAGAGTTGGAAACAGTTGGAGATGGATCAAGCAGCTAACAAATAAATCCCTCCAGTACTATAAACAAATCAAAATGAAGATGGTTCCATGATCATGTTGAAATGAAGAAATAAAACTAAAATTAGAAAAAAGAAGAAATGAAAGAAGTGGTTTTGGTACCGAATTGGACGAGGAATTCAAAGAGGCGTCGCACGTTGAGGGAGATGTGGGAGATGAACTCTCGATTCTCCCAGTCCGCTTGCACAGCGATCCCAACGTTCACCGCGTTCGTGATCCCCCCAGCCCTCGCCATTTTTCCTCTTTTCTCTTCTTCTTCTCAAGAAAAAAATATATATATATATTGCAGAAAAGAAGTGGGTAAACCCTAAAAAACCTTTTTTTTTTTTTTAAAAAAAAAGAGTTTTCTTCTAATTTTAGCAGGCAACAAGAGAAGAGAGAGCTGTTCTGTTGACTGCCGTGTGTGTGCCGAGAAAACTGGGTCTCTGTCGTTTGAGCTGTCTTAAACTGTGGAATCTCTCTCTCTTAAGTTGTGGAACTCTTTGCTTTCAAGGAAAGATTGAATTGAAAAGATAAGGAAAAAAATGCCACTGTGAAATTTAGATAATAACATTATCACTAATATACTGTCACCATCATTGAGAAATCAATTGATTCATGAGAAGGAAGAGGGTGAAGAGAAAGAATGAGGGGAGCGGAGAAAAGAGAAAGAATTGAGGGGAGCAGAGAAAAGAAAGAAGGGATCGACTTTGTTCTTTCTCTCGCGCGGATGACTGGCAGATGAACAGACAAAGTTTTATATGAGTCACAAGAGAAAATCTCCTTCCGGTTTTAAATATGAAATATCAATTAAGATTCCTTGGCATAAGCAAATGCACGGGAAATTAAAATTTATTTTTCACTATGTTTTCTTTGTTCGGGTTGTTAAATTCAGAAAAAAAAAGGTAAAAAAAATAATAGTTCGTCCGGGATTATCAACCTCGGACCAAAAAATGCAACCGCCAACGGAGGCCGCCACGCTGGCGAGACGAAATATCCAACCACCGATGTGTCATGTCAGAGATCAGTTTTGAAAAATATTTTGGGAGTGGTTGATTTTTGAAATTATTTTAAAAAATATATTTATTCAAAAAATGGCCCTTTTCTTTGCCTTCTTTTTAATTTTTCAGGACACATGTTTCCCGCTAAATTTCACGAGATATTTGCTAATTGGAAATTCTACTCGCACCCGCCCTCTTTACTATCTACACTCACCCCTAAAACAAGTTTTTGAATCACAATTTTATCTATAGATGAAAAATATATAATACCCTCTATTTCCCCTTCTCATTTCTTCTCCAATGATTTCCACCATTCTTCTGTCTGCACCCTGCTAAAATTCTCTCTACACCCTAAAACTCTTCTCCCCTCCAAGGTTTAATTCAATCAATGGAGACTGAAAACGGAAAACCATATGCTTTAGATAATCTCTCTGAAGATGAAGCACCAAAGTGTAGACTTGTCCTCTTCAAATGACCCTTCTTTTCAGGAGGATCAACTTCTGCCTTTTCTTCTCCTCCAGTGTTTAGGCAAATACTATTGCTTTCCTCATAGCCCAAAGAGGAGGAGGAGCAGGTTGATAGTTGCCACCAGAAGAGCCAAAAACTATGCTGGCTGGCTTTGAGGATTCTGAAAGAGGGGATGTTGAATTCAAACAATGGCTGGTCAGCAGTCATAACCCAGACGTTCTTCAAGATCAACATAAATCTGCAGCCTGCAGAAAGTTTCTTTCCCTTTAGTTGGAGGCCAAATTAAGAGGACTATCCGATATATGTTTTCTTCTGGTTCTCCGAACAACGTCATCCTTTGATATAAGCTAGTATATCGCGAAGCGGTGGGAATTGGCCAATCAAAATTGGCAGCGGCGAAGGAACGGCTGCCTAAAAAAGGGTCCACCGTGATTTAAAAAACTGTGACGCGACTAAATGCAAGGCGATCGGACAAGAGATGGGAAAGAGGGCGGCGGCGGCGGGCGATCGGACAGGAGAGAGAGGAAAAAAAGAGCACCAGCGGCCAGTTGGACAGGTGAAGAAACTTAGGTCCGGCGAAGAGACAAAACAAAACCACCATAAAATTCGTTGTGTATGACTGAGTTTAATAAAACTATATAAAAAACCAATTGATTTCTGAAAATAGGCCTCGTGACAAATCTCTTATTGAATACAACAGGTGATCTCCAAAACATGCCGATTACAAGAATAGTTAATTTAAATTTAAAAAAACAACAAAAAACTTGAAATTTGAAGAGAACTTATTTACACTATTCTTCAAAAGTGAATCTATCATCCAATTCTTATAAAATAAAATTCAGAAAGCCAATCTATCTCAAATCTATCACATTTTTCTAGAAACCAAAGAAATAGCTAAAAATACGCCCTAAAAATCAGCAATTCAAAAAAAACCGGAAAAATAATCTAATGTTCCTCCTTAATAGTGAAAAGAGCCCCTAAAATCTGAAATTTCAAATGATAAAAGTGTAATCCTGAATTTTAGCCATAGAGAAGGCCCAATCTTACCCTAATTCAAAATGTTTATTCCTATGTTACAAAAATTGACAGAAACTGGGGAAAATTAGAAAAAGTCAAAGATTTTGTTTTGGTAAGATTGTAACACCCCGTTACCGGAATACGTACTTAGATACTATTCAGATTTTTTAATCATATTTTTGATTTACTTCCCGTAAATTGTTTTTGTTTTATGATTGTTTATGTGATTGTTTTGTATTGGATCCGGATTCATGGACTCGGAGTCAGCCCTAATCTAAACCAGAGACCCAAGTATTGCTCGATTTGGTCTTTTTGATAGTCGAATTTGACCAATTTTAGTTTCAAATATCGTTTTTCAATATTCTAGATTTTTTTCATGATTTTCTGGAATTTTTCTGAATTAATTTGTAAAATCTTCAAAATCGGTGTCGATCGTACCACTAGTCAAGTTCGGGATTTTTAAATTACAATCAAAGTTGAATTTATGAATTCTGCTTTCACTTCTTTGTTAAAATCACATTTTCTATTTTAATGTATTTTCTGATTTTATCAAAGTTCAACCGGTTTTGGTGTCGACCTGTATCGCTGGTCAATTCCATAATTTTTAATTTACAAATGGAGTAGAATTTCTAAACTCCGCTTTCACATTATTTCTTAAAATCATATTTTCTACCTAATATATTTTTGGTGAATTTCTGAATTATCAGAACTCGGCCGAATTTGGTGTTTGCTAGTATTGTTGGTAGATTTCAGAATTTTATTTTGAAAATGAGATTTTATTTCTAAAAACTGATTTCATAGTATTTCTCAGAATGATGTTTTCTACCCCTAGATATTTTTAAAATTTTTCTGAAACTGTCGATATTTTCTGACAATATTAATATTATTATTTTCAAAATATTTCTTTCTTTCTTTTTTTTCATTTCCTTCCTCTTTTTACCCCAATCTGCCGCCTAGACCCCAAGTGGGCCATCTTCATTTACTCTCTTCCCTTCACTCACTTCTCCCTCTTTATTTCTCTCTCTCTTTCTTTTCTTTTTCTTTTTTCCTTCTCTCTGTCCTTTCTCCCTCTCTCTTCACCATGTGGGTGACGACCACTCCGGGCCCATGCCGACCACCTCCGGCGACCCCTATGGATGGCGGCGAGCCCCACTCTATGTTGGTTACAATACAATATTTTCTTATTTTTAAAACATGCAACAACTTTATTAATAAATCTGTAACCAATTTGATAATTGTCCTAAAATTGCAAGTAATATAAAAGAATTAAAAGGAAAGAAATTGCTGGCCTGGGGTGACAGTCGTGCAGAAGCACTGCCCTAGAAGATAGATGGCCGGTCCCTCGTCCGGACCTTAGAATAGCCTCCTCTCCTAGCGGTAAAAGCTCCCCGGTAAATCACCAGCACCCAGCCCCGGACGAAGAGCTAGGCCTCTGCTCAGATGAAAATGTGTTGCCCGTATGTAATATTATCCGTCGGAGAAATCACCAAAAATCGAACCACAATTTTGTAAGAAAGAATTTTGGAGGAGGGAGACGGAGACTGTAGGATTTTTTGCAGTTAACAGACTGAACTGCGAGAAGCTATTTATAGATTCTCGGAGTTCATCTGTTGTAACAGTCCCGCTCCAAATCTGCACACGATCGTGCAGTTCGCTAGCAGATCCGGAGAGTGGGTCAAAACTGAACAGAAAATCCCGAAAAAATCATAACAGAATTTTAAATAAAATTAAAAAAAAAGGATAAATCAAAAAAAAAGTTTTAGGTTCCAGAGCCCCTGAATCGAACTGCATTCGTGTCCGCAGGTCGTGGGCGCGCGCCACCCGCACCCGGCCCGGCCCGGTTCGGTTCGGCGTGTGTGCGCGCGTGTGGGGATGTGGCCCATGGCCCAACACTCATAACAATAGGCATGGGAGGAGTTGGTATATATACTACCAAACCTCCCATCTTCTATCCAATGTGGGACTAAAACCAAAGTCAAATAAGAGGGAAACTCAAGTTTTCCCTCCACCCAAAACATATCCAACAGTCCCCCCCAAAACTTGAGTTTCAGAGAGGATAAAATAAATCAATAATAAATAACCATCAAATCATCAGATCATAAAACACGAATAAAATCGGGCAACATCATACTGTGGATTCGGGGTCGATAGCTTGCGGCCTTGAATCTACCCTTAGTGAATTTCATCGCCACCTGAGAGGCATAATGGACTACGCCTTGAATTAGGCCTCTTTAACCAGATATTGATGAAAGACACACACAGTAAGTTTCCATCTATTGAGCGAGCGGATTGAGCGTTAAAGGCCATGCTCACAATAACCGACTCATGAGAGTTTCTAGGTCAGCCCTGCCCCCCCAACCGCGGCCATCACGGTTCCTCTCACGTAGGTAAGTCCTCCAAGGGTACTACAGCTGGATAGTATACCCTCCACACTACATGCGTTGGACTTATTAAGAGTTAAACTCATCCTTACCTAGCTGTATTATAAGAGCATCGTCACCATAGAGAAGGGGTAGTAGCTACAATACTACATACATGATATAAACATATCCGGGTCGATGCTCCACACGAGTATCACCAGTCCAGCTTGTTCCTACCACATTGAACCTCTTTCATGGAATCAACTTCCAATCAAGTAGGTTGGGTTCCCGCTGTCGGTGAACTCTACTATGGGCTTAACCCCATCTCCCTCGATGATTCTAGGACCACACTCCTAAAAAGACCCTTAGTCAATGGGTCAGCAATATTCTTCTCGGACTTTACAAAGTCCAGAAGCACAACTTTGCCCAATAGGCGCTGAACAGACTTAAGTCTGATTTGAATATGTCTGTTCATCTTCTTATTAGCATTATCTTGCTTTAGAATCTCAATGGTGGATCTTGAATCAGTATGAACTGAGATTGGAAGTATGGGTCTAGGCACGAAAGAGAATTCAGACAAAAGATCCTTTAACCATTCAGCTTCAGAGCAAGTTGTATCCAGAGCAATGAGCTCGGACTCCATGGTACTCCTGGCAATCACTGTTTGTTTGCAGGATTTCCAGGACACAGCAGCACCACCGAACATGAATACATATCCGGTAGTAGACTTAACACTGTTAGAATCAGTGACCCAGTTGGCATCACTATAACCTTCCATAACATCAGGATATCCAGTGTAAGTCAGACAATAGCCAGTTGTGCCTTTAAGATATCTGAAAACTCTCTCTAGTGCAGTCCAGTGTTCTCTACTAGGGTTACTAGTATATCTACTCAATCTACCTACTGCATAAGAGATGTCAGGCCTAGTCCTGTTGGAAATGTAGAGAAGTGAACCTATTAGTTGAGAGTATTTCAGTTGAGACAGAGGCTCACCCATATTCTTCTTCAAAGCAATTGAAGAATCATAGGGTGTAGAAATAGGTTTTGAGTTATAGAAATCAAATTTATGAAGCATTCTTTCAATGCTAGAAGCTAAACTCAAAGAAATTCCATTAGAGGTTTTGGATATTTTCATTTCCAATATCATATCAGCATGACCTAGATCCTTCATATCAAAATTTTAGAAAGATGATCCTTTACTCTTTGGATTGCATCAAGAGAAGTTCCAAGGATAAGAATATCATCTACATATAGACAAAGGATAATATACTCATTGCCAAAGTTCTTAGAGTATATGCACTTGTCATGTTCATGGACAGTGAATCCAAATTGTGCAATAACTTTGTTAAACTTTTGATGCCATTGTTTAGGTGCTTGTTTAAGTCCATACAATGACTTCACAAGTTTGCACACTTTGTTTTCTTGTCCCTTGGCAATGAATCCTTCTGGTTGGTTCATATAGATCTCTTCTTCAAGATCGCCATTCAAGAAAGCAGTCTTGACATCCATTTGGTGAATGAACATGTTATGAATTGATGCAAGTGCTAGAAGGATTCTGATAGAGGAGATTCTTGCAACAGGAGAATAGGTATCAAAGAAGTCAATACCCTTTTGTTGGGTGAAACCTTTGGCAACTAATCTGGCTTTGTATTTGTCGACAGTGCCATCAGGTCGGAATTTCTTCTTGAAGATCCATTTGCAACCTACAGCTTTGCATCCTGGAGGAAGGTCAGTGAGAATCCAAGTGTTATTCTCCATTATGGACTTGATCTCACTGTCAATGGCTTCTTTTCAGAAAGGAGATTCAGAAGAGTCCATTGCTTCCTTGAAAGAGCTAGGATCACCTTCTACAAGATAGGTGAAGAAATCCTCACCAAAGGATGTAAGAGTTCTAGTTCTTTTGCTCCTTCTAGGTTCAGAATCAGTTACAGGAGCGGAACTAGAAGAAGGGATATCAGAGGTAGAAGGAGTGCAAGAAGGATTACTAGGGATTCTAGACTTGAAAGGAAAAATGTTTTCAAAGTAAACAACATCCCTAGCTTCAATGATGGTGTTGTTGGATATTTCACTGATCTCAGAGTTAACCACTAGAAATCGGTTAACATTGCTATCTAGTGCATACCCGATGAATATAGCATCAACAGTCTTGGGGCGATTTTCCTTTTCTTCGGTTCTGGTATTGAAACCTTAGCCAGGCAACCTCAAACTTTGAAGAAATGAATGTTAGGAGTTCTCCCTTTCCAACGTTCATATGGAGTAACGTCGGAGTCTCTTTGGGGAACCCTATTGAGTATAAAGCAGGCAGAAAGGAGAGCTTCACCCCAAAGGTTTTCAGGTGCACCTGAGCTGAGTAACATGCAGTTCACCATGTCCATCAGTGTTCTGTTCTTTCTTTCAGCTACACCGTTGGATTGAGGTGTGTAGGGAGCAGTTACCTCATGAATAATGCCATATTTTTGGCAGAATTCTGTCATATCATTTGAGGTATACTCCCCCCACGATCAGATCTTAGAATTTTGATCTTCTTTTCAAATTGGTTCTCAGCTTCGGCTTTATACACCTTAAACCAATCGAGAACTTCATCCTTGGATTTGATAAGATAGGTGTAACAGAATTTTGAGTAGTCATCAATGAATGTCACAAAATATCTTCTACCGCCTCGGGTGAGAACTCTGTTCGAGTCACACACATCACTGTGAATAAGTTTGAGGGGTCCAGAATTTCTTGTGATAAAGTGAAAAGGTATTCGGACATGTTTGCCTTGAACACATATTTCACATTTAGAAGTTGTATCAAAAGAGGTTTTAGGAATAAGGTTCAAGTTAATCATTTTCTTGATAGAATTGAAGTTGACGTGTCCCAATCTTCCATGCCAAATATCACAAGACTCAATATTCAAGGCAACAGGAATTAAAATTTTATTATCAGAAGAATTTATTACATTGAGACGAAAAAGGCCATCACAAACAAAGCCTTTTCCAATGAAGATATTTGACTTGGAGATTACAAACTTATTGGATTCCTTGACAATCCTATAGCCAGTTCTAAGAAGTGAAGACCCGCTGATCAGATTTCTCCGAAGTGTGGGTACATGCAGGACGCCTTGAAGAGTCAGAATTTTCCCTGAGGTCATTCTGAGATCAATACGTCCAGTTCCCTTTATCTTTCTAGTGGAGTCATCTGCCAGGCTCACGCTTCCTCCACGTTGTTCCTGATAGGATTTAAACCAGGAGCGATCAGTACAGATGTGAATATTGGCTCCTGAGTCTAACCACCAGTCCGAGGAGAAGGTGATAGAGTTGACAATAGGAAGAGAAGAAACTAACCTAAAGGAGTTGGAGTCCAGTTCCACCATGTTGACCTTGTGTCCGCCATTTCCTCCATTTCCTCTTGGTTGAGCCTTGACAGGTTCTTTCTTCCCGTTGAAACATTGAGGCGCCATGTGATTCGTTCTTCCGCAGACGTAGCAGAATCTTTCATCAGTTTTCTGGCCAAAGTTTTGGGTTTGAAGGAGGAAGATTGAGAAGGTTTGAAAGAAGAAGAATTTGCATAGGGAGAAGAATGAAAAAGATTGGGTTTTTTAAACTTCTTGCCCTTGGGATTCATAAATTTTCGCTTAGGCTTATCCTCCACCAAGTTCACTTTAGCTTTCATTTCTGACTTGGTTTTGGAGTTTTGCCTATGCTGATCTTCTATGCGAATCGCTTTTAGGGCTTGATGAAAAACACCTAGAGGGGGGGTGAATAGGTGTAAGTGCTAATCTAGAACTAAATGCAAAACTATGTGCGCTAAATGCGGAAGCTAATGCAAATCTTGCAACACACTTAGTACAATCAACAAGTGTAGCCGAATTCCCGTGAAGGGCTCTGGACTAAATCCTCTTGATTGCCCTTGAATGGGTTGAGGTGCTATGTGAAGCTCTTGTTGATTAGGTACAAGTGAGGCACACACAAACAACCAAGCATATAAGATGAATAGGCAATATGATATATGCAAGGCAACACAAGCAAATAGATATGATATAGCAATATGAATTATGCTCAACACAAGCAAATATGGTATGATGATATGAATGATACTTTGCACAATTATAAGAGAGAGAGTTAGAGAGACAATGGATCAAAACGCAAACACCAAGATATGTTTCGAGGTTCGAGCACCTTGCTCTACATCCCCGCCTACACCACCGTGTAGGATTTTCAATCCACTATAGGAGTACCGAACTCCTCTCTCAATGCCACCGAGGCAATACAACCACAATCCACCTCTACCGAAGAGGGATAAGGCCCGTAGCCAATACAACCAACACAATCACCTCTACCGAAGAGGGATCCAAACTCAATACCACTCCGATCAACCTCTACCAAAGAGGGATACAACAAAAGTAAGGAGGGTTTACAACTTAGAGGCTTAACCTCAAACACTTCTCTTTTCTCTCTTTTCCACAAAAGAAGGATCCTAATAGATTAGGATAGTATGATAGCTCAAGTGTGGAAAACTAGGTGTTTGGAAAACAAGCAACAAAGAAAAACACTTGGAAAATTCTTGCAAATGATATAGAATGAAAACCAAGACAAATCTCCCAAAATACTCTTTCTTTGATTTTTCCAAAAACCTAAAACAATAAAGATGAGAAGTTTAAAGCCCAAAAACTCTTTTTAAAACTCTTTTAAACACTTCAGAAAACTGGAATTTTTTTCTCTTAAAAATCTTCTAACACTTCTAAAAATCCACAAAAACTTGTTTTATCATTTATATTGAAACTCAAACAAGTGATAAAAATTTCAAGACATATATCAATCATATCGATTCATTTTTGTGTCTTGCCAATTTTATCAAAAACAAAACTTGTATTTTTATCAAACTTGATTTTTCAACACATGAATAGGATATCAAAATAAGTTTGTTTAGCAAGTTAAACCATGTATGTATATCTAAAATACATCTAATATACATAGAATTAAAGTAAACTTGTTTTGATCTACTATTCATGAAAACCAAAATCCAAATCATGAAACGTGTGTGTTTGTGCACTTGAGCATATCAACTATACTAAGCTTTACAAATGGATCTAAAACACACTATCTAAACTATGGATACCTAAGTCTTCTTGATGATCTTCATCTTCAAGTTGACTTGCTCCAAAACTCCATCCATGGGCTAGGCAATGTGTGATCTTGAAGATTTAGCCCTGGAATCACTATGAATAGCTTCTAAACTCCTTGTTGAAGCTAATCACCAACTAATATCTTGGTTAATGATCTAAAACTTAAACAACACAAGATTATTAGTAAACATAACTACATGAGTTAATCATCATCAAAACTAGGGTGGAAGGCCATTGGGCCAACAATCTCCCCCTTTTTGATGATGACAAAACTCATGGAGTTATATATGCATGGATTAAAGTTAAGCTTCAAAGAAGCTCCCCCTTAACTCATGCATAAACACATAAACATAAAGATACAATGAATATCTAACATGAATGCATAAATATGCATAAAACACTAAACAGGTTCTAGATACCAATGCAATGTGCTCTAGATACCAATTAACATACATTAAACTATATTAAACTTAATATATGCAAAAACATAAGTATGCATATATAAACTAAATCTTTCTCCCCCTTTTTGTCAATCATCAACAAAGGGGTAAACAATCAAAACCATAAATAAAATGAGGGGTAAAAATCTTTCTTCCCCTTTTTGTCAATCAAAACAATACAAACAATGTTCTCCCCCTTTTTGTCTAAAAAAAACAAAGTCAATAAGGGTGACTACAAACATGATATCAATTAAAAATATGTCAATGAAGCATCTTGATACCAAGTGAAAATAAACAAAGATCAATAAATGTTATATGCTATATACATTCATGAAGAGGAAGACGCTAAGTTAGCTTCCCTACACATATGCATTACATGAAAGAGGGATGTTAAGCCCTAGTTCACATAACACACATTATGTAATGAATAAGAGGAGATGTGAAGCTCCCCCTACACACGTGTACCACATAAAGAAGAGATGTTAAGCTCTTCAATACACAATACACTCAACATGAATCTATGGGTCTGTTTGGTTGTCGTAACTGGCCGTAATTCGTAGTTGTAATTGGTAAAGTCTTTTACAATTGTAAATGAGTTACATGTATGTAAATTTTATGGTGTTTGGTTGGTAATATAAAATTGTAAAGTGGAAAAGTGTATTGTACTTTACGGTGTTTGGTTGTCGAAATATATAAGTCGTAAGTGAAAAAGTGATCACAAAATTAACTATTTGGTGATTTTAAAAGTTTTAATACTGTAAATAAATATTAAAAAAGTTAAATATTAAAAAAAATTAATATTAATATAAAAAATAATACAAATTTGTATGACCACAAAATTAACTATAACTGGGCTGTAAGTGAGTGATAACTGGGTTGCAAGTGAGTGTTAGTTGAGTTACGTAAGTCTTTTACGAATTACGGTCCGAACAAACGCCGTAGTTGTAACTGGGTAGTAAGTCATTTACGAATTACGGAGTTTTACGAGAAACAAACGGCCCCTATATGTAGAAGAGATGTTAAGCTCTCCTTGCATATAAGAAATTTAAATCAAAACTTTTATATTTTACTTAAAAAAAAATTTTAGATACCAATTTTAAAACACAAGACATCTTGATATCAATTGAAATTAAACATAATAAATTTTGAATGTCTAAACACAAATTTTAATACCAATTGTAAATGTTTTATCAATTGAAAAGATTTTACATAGAAACATTGATACTAATTGTAATAATTGTTCATTTTAAACATATGATACCAAATTCGAATTTTCAATCATAAAGTATGGGAGTACAAATACCAATTGAAAGACAAAATCAAATTTTCTCCCCCTTTATGAAATACATACTAAAATAATCCATAGTCTTGATATCAATTTAAAAGTAATCAATTGAAACAAAATTGAAACTCAAGCACTAGCATAAACACAAACATATATATGTATGGAAAATAGATACCAATTGAAATTGATATTCTTGGAATTGAAAGCATACATACGTACAAAACATGTATAAGTATTGATTGGTAGTCAAAAGTGCATTTTTATCATCATATTTACCATCACATTTTCATATTTATTTATATAATTCTGCACATTTATTAATATTTTGTGATTTATTGTGTGCAGGCCTCGAAATAATAAAAAGAAAGAAATAAAGCTTAAAGAGCCAAAAGCCCAGATCCAAGCCCATATTTGAAGCCCAAGAGTCAAAGTGCAAATATCAATTGTCAAAGTGCAATTATGCAAGGGCTAAAGTTGCAATTATTAAAGTTGAGGGAAGGATAGAATTCTACCCAACCCTAAACTCTTGCAGGATGAGCATAAAAGCCAAAGATGAGAAGGAAATTCGTGAGAAGAAGATTTGAAGAAATCTGGATTAAGAGTAACTTGATTACCAAGTTATCTCGAAAATCCAGATTAAAAGGCCAGGATCAAACTTCCAGAAGCAGAAGCCCACAGGGACGGACCAGGAGAGGCCACGCGCCAAAGCGCGTGGCCAGCAGCCACTTAACTGCCGCGGAGGCGCGGCAAAAGCCGCGCATCCGCGGCAATATGGATAGAGATGGCTACCAATTTTCGTGGACAGGATTGTCCGGGACTCTGTAGTCTTCTGCACCTATAAATATCACCTGCATTGCAACGTAAAGAGCGTCCAGCGTCCAGCAAAGGGCCAAAGTTCAGATTTTTAGGGTTTTTCCTCTTTCTTCTAGGTTAGGTTTTCTTTTTGTTTATCTTTTGTAAATTCTGAGAGTGGAGGAAGCTTTCATGGAGGAAAGAGTCCATGCTTGTACTGAGGTGACAGCGGTGTAAGCCAACTCTTCTTCAATTGTTAATGAAATCCATTCAAAGGTTTGTTTTTGTTATGTTTATTTGTTCATCTCTTCTATTTTATGTTGTGTTCTTGTTCTCTTTGATCTTGTTTTCTATATTGTTTCCTTCTCTGATGTCTTGCAAACCGTGAGAACTTGACGCTTTGAGACTACCTAGCCGAAGAAGGAACCTTGACGGCCCATGGCGATGAACAAGTCTTCATAGCTTGTTGTTTTATTTCGTAGAGTAGATTAAGAAGGCGGACGATCCCATAAGCCGTGCTTGTACGCCTTCCAAGAAAAGGGAAATCATCGCAACGGTTCAAACGGCAAGCAAATAAAGAGATAAGTTTTCCTTTCTTTTCTTTTATTTTCTTTTCGTAGATTAAATCCACATCTCTCCAATATTCTTTCCCACAACTCATTGTAAATACCACGTTTCTTTGTAAATACCATAGTGACAATTAACTAAAAAAGATAAATTTTAGAGATTATCTTGCTTAACGCTTCTATCGCAGTCCCTCCCTGAGGATCACGACCCGCATAGCCCTGCTACCGCGGATTAGAACTGAGAACCTCACACTATTATTTCCAAAATCTAATATCCTTATTTTGTGTGCAGGAAAAATCAGTCAACAAATTGGCGCCGTTGCCGGGGAGGGACGGTAAGTTATCTCTAAAACAAAAAAATTTAATTTTAACTAATTCTTTATTCTTTTCTGTTTGCAGGTTTGGAGAACAGGAAACAGAAACTTATCGCAGCAGTGGACATATAGCTATCCTGTGTCTCTGCCCTCGAAGGCAGAGCACGAGGACCTGCAACTTTGCCGCGGAAACGCGGCCAGAGCCGCGGATCCGCGGCAATTGCAGTGAACTACTCACTGAATTTTTTTGCAGGTCTCTGTAAATTAAAATACTGCTTACTGATATATTCTGTTTTGTTCTGTGATACACCTGTAAATTGCTAATAATTCAACAGTAAATCATTGGTTGTTAAAAATAAAAATTGATTAGACGTTTGCATATTAGGCACGTGTCTTTTCAATTATTTTTATTTACTGTTGAAGAGTGCTGGAGAAGCAAGGTACGTACGCATTGCATGTAGAATAGGATTCATCTCTTGGTTGATTTTCTGCTTTGAGTGATTCTTATCTATTTATCTTGTACACTTGCACTAATTCATCTTAAGGGCATAACCCATTAACAAGATAAGGTGGGGATTTCATCACCCTTCCTTAGCCCAAAAATCATATCCCAAGCACTCACTAACCCAAGCCTAACATAAAAATTAGTAGACGTTGGCCCTAGGGACATCTCGGACTCAATAGGAGATTATCCTAAGGGGGAACAGTGCTGGAAGTTGACTCTTGTCAAATCAGTGTCTAGGAAAGGGATTGAGGGCCGAAAGCCCGAAGATTGGTGGTTATTTAATTAAGGAACGTCTTTGACGGAAAACCTCCCACCACTCTTGCCCTGACCTGACTGATTAACTTGTGGTCAAAGTCTGCACCCAACCTCTTGTGGACAGTCTAACCAGTTAGGAGTCGTCTAGGTCATAGGTCTACCCTAACTTAGGTTAGAATTTTTCTTTTTTGTTTGTTTATTTGTTTGTTGTGTTTGTGTTGGTGTGATATGGCATATAAGAATAATTCCAATTTTAATCCATATTACACCCCTAACTATTATTCGGATATTACCAACCCGGCATACCCTAACTTTGACCAATCTAGTGTGCCGGAATGGTCTTATCCGAATGAGTATAACCCACACCCCCCATCTTATGACTATAATTTCCATAATAATTTCAACTCGTCACAGAGTTCATGGGGTTTCGAGTCCCCCGAGTCTAATGCTCAACCTAATTGTCCTTCATATCCATCTAGTCCACATTTTTCCCAAGATTCATACTCAGATCCACCCATTCAGAATAGAAATCCATCTATCTTGGAAATGATGAGTAGAAATGAGTCCAAGCAAAAATCACCATCAATTTTAGACATGATGATACGTGAGTCCACCGACTCACAACTTTATCACGACTACCCTTCCTATTTTCAAGTCCAATCAGAACAAGAAGCACCTATCGACTATGAAGGGATGCTAGCTGCCATGACCGAGGCTAAATTAGCCCGTGATCATGACATAGATTTGATGGTTCAATGTTTACGTTCTCACCGTCCGGCTGATTCTGATATCGCTGACCACTCTTTTAAAGCCGACGAACCAAGTTGCTTTGGACAACAAGATTCTAATTCAGTACCATCATGTGAACTTGCCGAAACTTCAAATTCTGATAACTTGGCAAGTTTTTCCTTTCCCGAATTAGAACTTGAACATGACCTAGATTCTCACAATCTCTTTACTTCTGAAACTGATTGTACAATTCTGACGGAAGATGTTGACCTTAGTTTTGAAGAATTGTATGGCGATGAGCTAGAATTCCTTAATATTGGAGGTAAAGAGATATCATCCATATTAGGTCATATTCCATTGTGGGAAGAAGATTGTGGACTTGAGTTTCAATTTCTTGACTTGGACCCAATTCTTGAACCGAGCCCGACTCCTGAGCCCTTACTTGATTTGAGCCTCTTCCCTGAGTCGGTATTCGTTCCCGCACCCATAATGTCCAAGTCAATAATTCCATCTTTTCATACTCCATTTTGGGACAAGGAGGTTGACACAATTGACTCTGAAATTTATTATGAAATTTGGAAATTTGATGGGGTGGAAATTCTAAAAAATAATTATACATATATTTTAGTGGGTTATGTAAAGGAAAATTCTGGTAAGTTCCTCCAACTTTTATGTTATCTTGATTGGGTAGCAACGCTTGGCCCAATTAGACCACCACCGGAACCACCCCCTAAGGTAATTTTCTGCCTTCCCTTGTTCTGTTTCATGCATATATGCATACATTCATACATTGAGGACAATGCATGAGATAAGTGTGGGGGTGGGCTTTACTAACATACTAACATAAGTAGACACTAACAAAATTTGCTAAAAAAAAAAAATAATAAAAAAAAAATGTTATAAAAAGGAAATATTTTGACTTATTTTTTGAAAGAAATCTAAGTTAGTTTTAAGGATTAGGAAAATCATGATTAGGATTTCTAAAAACTTGGTCAAAATAAATAAATTGTTTAATTTTTAGGTATAGGAGAGAAATTGAATAAATAATTAGTCTTGATTTTTACCTTAATAAAATATGCATACCAAATGCATATCTAGGATTCTAAGACAAAGACCTTGTGCCTCATAAAAAAAAAAAAAAAAAATCACCAATTAAGCTGATACATGTGCCTCAAGAAGCATAAGTATTCATGCCTAAAGGTGAGTAAATAAAATAAAGTCCTTAGTTTTGGGGCCTAGTTCACTCGAATTTGAGTCCGCGGGGTGTTTTCTCACCTGGTGCCCTAAAGCCAACTGGTTTGGGAGTCATCGACTTTAAGTTCGTTACATGGGTGGATTAGAAAGCTTAAGAAGACTAAGAAATATAATATATATATTAACACATCTAATAATCAATTAGTTAGGTATGAGGGCCTCAAGAAGCCTTGATACTTATACGAAAGAAAATTAGATGAGTTATACATGCCAAAAAAAAAAAAAAAATTATATTAACACATCTAATAGTCAATTAGTTAGGTATGAGGGCCTCAAGAAGCCTTGATACTTACACGAAAGAAAATTAGATGATGTTATAAAAATACTAAAGAGGCATGAGAGTCCAAGTTAAGGAATTCCTAGATTCACAAGGGTGCGTATGACTTTTGGTAACGAAAAAGACTATATTAGAAATTCAATTTTAATCCTTACCTAAAATGAATAACAATTAACTTTATAAAGACCAGGTTTGAAGAATGAATAAAAATGAGAATCCTAAAACTTATAGACTACTTAGTCTCTTCAAATATAATTCAAATATTTTCCTTTTTATGTATTTTGTGGGTGCAATCCGCTGAAAACCCTCACGAGACAACACTCGTCCTCTAGGGTAACCTAGAGGTTTAACGGCTTGTTGCACGTGCTAAGTGCAATCGTGATTCCTACGAAAGTGAGTTAGGTTAGATTAACTTTTCATTTCTTTTTCTTTTTCTTTGTTTTTACTCGAGGACGAGCAAAAAGATAAGTGTGGGGGTGTGATTGGTAGTCAAAAGTCCATTTTTATCATCATATTTACCATCACATTTTCATATTTATTTATATAATTCTGCACATTTATTAATATTTTGTGATTTATTGTGTGCAGGCCTCGAAATAATAAAAAGAAAGAAATAAAGCTTAAAGAGCCCAAAAGCCCAGATCCAAGCCCATATTTGAAGCCCAAGAGTCAAAGTGCAAATATCAATTGTCAAAGTGCAATTATGCAAGGGCTAAAGTTGCAATTATTAAAGTTGAGGGAAGGATAGAATTCTACCCAACCCTAAACTCTTGCAGGATGAGCATAAAAGCCAAAGATGAGAAGGAAATTCGTGAGAAGAAGATTTGAAGAAATCTGGATTAAGAGTAACTTGATTACCAAGTTATCTCGAAAATCCAGATTAAAAGGCCAGGATCAAACTTCCAGAAGCAGAAGCCCACAGGGACGGACCAGGAGAGGCCACGCGCCAAAGCGCGTGGCCAGCAGCCACTTAACTGCCGCGGAGGCGCGGCAAAAGCCGCGCATCCGCGGCAATATGGATAGAGATGGCTACCAATTTTTGTGGACAGGATTGTCCGGGACTCTGTAGTCTTCTGCACCTATAAATATCACCTGCATTGCAACGTAAAGAGCGTCCAGCGTCCAGCAAAGGGCCAAAGTTCAGATTTTTAGGGTTTTTCCTCTTTCTTCTAGGTTAGGTTTTCTTTTTGTTTATCTTTTGTAAATTCTGAGAGTGGAGGAAGCTTTCATGGAGGAAAGAGTCCATGCTTGTACTGAGGTGACAGCGGTGTAAGCCAACTCTTCTTCAATTGTTAATGAAATCCATTCAAAGGTTTGTTTTTGTTATGTTTATTTGTTCATCTCTTCTATTTTATGTTGTGTTCTTGTTCTCTTTGATCTTGTTTTCTATATTGTTTCCTTCTCTGATGTCTTGCAAACCGTGAGAACTTGACGCTTTGAGACTACCTAGCCGAAGAAGGAACCTTGACGGCCCATGGCGATGAACAAGTCTTCATAGCTTGTTGTTTTATTTCGTAGAGTAGATTAAGAAGGCGGACGATCCCATAAGCCGTGCTTGTACGCCTTCCAAGAAAAGGGAAATCATCGCAACGGTTCAAACGGCAAGCAAATAAAGAGATAAGTTTTCCTTTCTTTTCTTTTATTTTCTTTTCGTAGATTAAATCCACATCTCTCCAATATTCTTTCCCACAACTCATTGTAAATACCACGTTTCTTTGTAAATACCATAGTGACAATTAACTAAAAAAGATAAATTTTATAGATTATCTTGCTTAACGCTTCTATCGCAGTCCCTCCCTGAGGATCACGACCCGCATAGCCCTGCTACCGCGGATTAGAACTGAGAACCTCACACTATTATTTCCAAAATCTAATATCCTTATTTTTGTGTGCAGGAAAAATCAGTCAACAAGTATACAAGAAGATCAAAATGATACCAATTGAAAGAGTTCAATGATACCAATTGACATAACAATAAGTTCAAGTGTATACATCATATTACCAATCCACCCATCTCATGCACAAGTTTAAAAGGATTTTCGATATAAACATATAAGGCATGGACTCCCATCCAACCTCCCGTGGATGATAGGGGTTTTCAAAAATAGATTTGAAAATAAGCTTAGTTTGAAAAACTTTTGGTAGAGTTTTTCAACTACCATATGAGGAATACCGTAACTAGTTAAATGGAAAATTTTTAACCTAGTACGAAATCCTTCAAGTAAGGAATAAAACAAAAATATTTTTCATGAAACATGAAATCCACATGATAATCAACACTCTAATTCAATTGGGCATAAATATGACTCATGAAAACAAAACATGAGCAAGCAATAAATGTGAGTGCACAAATAAAGTGTGAATATCATAATCATGAAAATATTCAATTAAGCTCAATTATTCCTTAAACATTGAAAACACGAAAAATCATCAAAACTTATTTAATCTTCATGGCATATGTATGTCAAGTACAAACTAAAGTATACATACATATCCAAAACACAACGAGTCCACAAAATATATGCATTAAGGCACGTGGCTCAAAAGGATAAACATGTATATCTAATAGTTTGGACAAGATAGACATATACATGAAGTTAAATATAAACACAAAAACATTAAACATGAATAACTAAATTTTCATCACAACAAATTCATTTCAAGGTGTATGTATGAATTGTCAACACAATAAGTATACATACATATCCCTAAACACAATTGAGTCCATATATAGATTTGCATGAAAGGCAAATGACTCAATGGGTATACATGTATATCTTAAAGTTTGGCAATACAAACATATACATGAAGTGAAAACTCATAAAACAAATTCAAAAATGGAATACAAGTTTGAAATGTATGAATCATCAAAACTAGACTATACTAGCATATCTAATGGGTTCAAATAAGCAATCAAGCCCAAACATATATAGATTTATTTGTGCCCACTATATGCACAAGTATATAACTAGTCTTAATGAAAACTAACACTTAAACAAATATTCAAGACATGAAGCATCAAAACACAATATAAAAATCATCATGATAAAACTAAAACATGATTACTATGTAGATTCACATGTATTAGATTCATGATGTACATTATAGCTTAAACAAAAGTGAGAACACTAAGTATGGGTTCACATAAGCATGTGTGTCTCAAATACTATACATGTATGTCAAGGATCTAATAAACATGGTATATACATACTAATCCATAGACAATGAAACATGCTACAAAACATAAAACATGCTATAATTTTAATTATGAAAGCATGTAAACACTAAATGGGAGTAAAGGATTGTTACCAAAACCGAATAAGCAACTTTCCTTGTCTCCAAAACGTGGTGGTCATCTCCACCAAATTCCCTTGAAAGTGATGTATCCAATAGATTTCTTTAGGTCCGGAACGCATCCACTCCAAGATGCTATCACTCTCACGTCATGTGAGAGCCCACACCTACATCAAAAACAATTGGAGGGGTGGTCTTTGGTACCCATATCTTCTTGGGTCCATTGGGGTTAGTACCTTCTCTAACCCAAACAAACTTCTTTGCTAAATTAGGAGTATGTAATCTATCATAGCAAAATTTAGCAAGGTGGCCCTTACGTCCACAATGTGTACAAGTGTACACATGAGCATACGTGTGATGGTGTCCGTGAGGAGCATGTGTATGCCGTGGAGGGTGTGCATGCATAAAAGATGGAACTTGTTTCTTTCGAACCAAGGTTTCCAAGCGTGAGTGGTTCATGGCACATTGGCTCATAGTGGAGCCCAAACAATCTACTTTCTTCTTAAGCATGGATATATCATTATCAATTAAAGAAGAGGTGGCACATGAAATAGGTGAAGTGTGTGATACTACTCTAGCATGGCAAACATGAGCATCAATTTTATTTTGCAAAACAATATTCTTATCTAAACAAACATTCAACTCATTTGAAATAGAAATGATTTTATTTTTCAAAGCAACATTCTCTTTTAAAATAAAATCAACTTTTGAAGACAAGTTTTCATTTTTCTTCAAAAGAACATGGCAATCATTTTTAGATATTAAAAATTCATTTTCTTTAAATACAAGATCAAGTTGAGATTTTAATGAATCCCTCTCATTAGCAATCTCCCCTTTCTCTTGCAAAACAACATCAAGTCTAGCAATCAAATTTTTATTTTCATTATTAATGCCTAGACTCTTCTTTTTCAACAAGTTATATTTTTCAATCAATTTTCACAAACAATTGATAGTTCTTCATTTAAAGCATGGGGATCAATATTATCATCACATGAAGAACTAGCACTATCATCACAATCTAAGTGGGGTTCCGAATGTACCTCAAGGGAGTCATTCCCTTGGACCATCAAGCATTGTGAGTCGGATTCTCCACTAGACTCCTCCGGTTGATTTGGCAATAGAAGCTCGGAGGTGGTGGTTGTTGTCAATTTGTTCCACACTACAAAAGCGGAATCAATGTTAGAAACACGTAAAAAATAATCTTTAGATAATGTGCTTCTAATGGCCTAAAGGGCTTGTGCATTGGCCCCTATATGATTGCTATCACTAAGGAAGGATTCCTTGGTAATGGCAAGGTAAACTTTATAACCTAGGGTTTGTAAATAAACGGTTATCCTAATCTTCCAAACAACAATGTTGGAAGGGTCAAAGCTAAGTGGGGTCATGAAGGCCATGGTAAACTATATGTGTGCAAACAAGCAAATGCAAACAAAAGATTAGCAACCAAATGGATCTCACTCCTAGGATGTTAAGCCTAATATCAGGAGCACTAGCTCTGATACCAATTGAAAAACACCTAGAGGGGGGGTGAATAGGTGTAAGTGCTAATCTAGAACTAAATGCAAAACTATGTGCGCTAAATGCGGAAGCTAATGCAAATCTTGCAACACACTTAGTACAATCAACAAGTGTAGCCGAATTCCCCGTGAAGGGCTCTGGACTAACTCCTCTTGATTCCCCTTGAATGGGTTGAGGTGCTATGTGAAGCTCTTGTTGATTAGGTACAAGTGAGGCACACACAAACAACCAAGCATATAAGATGAATAGGCAATATGAATATATGCAAGGCAACACAAGCAAATACATATGATATAGCAATATGAATTATGCTCAACACAAGCAAATATGGTATGATGATATGAATGATGCTTTGCACAATTATAAGAGAGAAAGTTAGAGAGACAATGGATCAAAACGCAAACACCAAGATATGTTTCGAGGTTCGAGCACCTTGCTCTACATCCCCGCCTACACCACCGTGTAGGATTTCCAATCCACTATAGGAGTACCGTACTCCTCTCTCAATGCCACCGAGGCAATACAACCACAATCCACCTCTACCGAAGAGGGATAAGGCCCGTAGCCAATACAACCAACACAATCACCTCTACCGAAGAGGGATCCAAACTCAAGACCACTCCGATCAACCTCTACCAAAGAGGGATACAACAAAAGCAAGGAGGGTTTACAACTTAGAGACTTAACCTCAAACACTTTTCTTTTTCTCTCTTTTCTGAAAAACACCTAGAGGGGGGGTGAATAGGTGTAAATGCTAATCTAGAAAACTAATTGCAAACTAAGTGCGCTAAATGCGGAAGCTAATGCAAATTATGCACAAACTAATACAATACAACAAGTGTAGCCGAATTCCCCTTGCGAGGCTCTGGACTAACTCCCCTTGATTCCCCTTGAAATGGGTTGAGGTGCTATGTGAAGCTCTTGTTGGATGAGTATAAGTTAGGCACACACACACAAGCAATCCAAGCAATATAAAATACACACAATCAAGCCAAGCATATAAAAATGAATAGCAATATGAATAAATGCAAGGCAATATGAAATATGCACAACACAAGCAAATATGATATGATATGAATATGATGCTTTGCACAAATATAAGAGAGAGAGTTAGAGAGACAATGAATCAAAACGCAAACACCAAGATTTGTTTCGAGGTTCGAGCACCTTGCTCTACATCCCCGCCTACACCACGGTGTAGGATTTCCACTATCTCAACTCCCACCGAGGGAACCTCTACCAAAGAGGATTTCTTACAACTCTAGGAGTACCGAACTCCTCTCTCAAACAACAACAACAACAACAACAACAACAACAACAACCTCTACCGAAGAGGTTTACAACCAAACTCAATCACCTCTACCGAAGAGGGATCCAAACCAACAACCCAATACAACAATCTCCACCTCTACCAAAGAGGGAGCAACTCAAGAAATCAAGGGTTTACAACAAGTGGTATATTTCAACCACAAACCTCTTTCCTTTTTCTTTTTCCACAAAAACAAGATCCTAAATAGTTTAGGATAGAAGATATAGCTCAAGTGTGGAAAACAAGTGTTTTTAGAAACAAGCAACAAAGAAAAACTACTTGGGAAATCTCTTGTATATGATAGAAAATGAAATACCAAATCAAAATCCCAAAACCTAGTTTTTCTTTGATTTTCCAAAAACCCAAAACAAATAAAGATGAGAAGTTTTAAAGCCCCAAAAACTCTTTTAAAACTCTTTTAAACACTTCAGAAAACTAGTATTTTTTCTCTTAGAAATCTTGGCCAAAATCCCCAAAGAGATGGGGTTTATATAGCCCCTATACAAAACTAGCCGTTAGGCTGAGTTGGCAGTCTGACAGACTGCCGGTCGACCGGTCCGGTCGACCGCCAACGGTCAAAAATGTGACCGTTGGGCAATAGCGGTCGACCGGCCCGGTCGACCGAAACATCCTGAGAGCAGAACTCTCATCTCGGTCGACCGGCCCGGTCGACCGTCCCAGAGACTCCAAAACGTGCACAGACTTGTGCACGTCGGTCGACCGTCCCGGTCGACCGGCCTATGGTGCGGTCGACCGGTCCGGTCGACCGACTTGGCCTGTCAGCCAGTCCTCAGTTCTGCACAGATACGGGATTTGAAAATAGGTCTTTTCACTCAATAAAAATCCCATAAATTCACAGTAAATCTAAAAAATAGTTTTAATCACAATAAAAACTGTTTTTCTAAAAATATGTTTTTCTAAAACTTGTTTTATCATTTTACTATGATAACCAAACTTGTGATAAAAATTTCAAGACATATATCAATCATATCAATTCATTTTTGTGTCTTGCCAATTTTATCAAAAACAAAAACTTGTATTTTATCAAACTAGAATTTTCCAAAACATGAATAGGATAGTCAAAGTAAGTTTGTCTAGCAAGTTTAAAGCATGTATGTATATCTAGAACATATCTAATATACATAGGTATAAGGTAAACTTGTTTTGATCTATTATTCATGAAAACCAAATATCAAATCATAAAACGTGTGTGATTTGTGTTCACTTGAGCATATCAACTAAACTAAGCTTTACAAATGGATCTAAAAACTCTATCTAAACTAGGATACCTAAGTCTTCTTGACGATCTTCATCTTCAAGTAGACTCGGTCCAAACTCCGTGATTCTCCAAGTGCAAAGGTATGATCTTTAAGCTTTGGCACCGGAATCATCATGATAAGCTTCCAAACACCTCTTGTTGAAGCTAATCACCAACTAATATCCTGTTAATGATCTGAAACTTAGAAACACAAGAATATTAGTGAACATAACTACATGAGTGTTGATCATCATCAAAACTAGAGTGGAAGGCCATTGGGCCAACATTTTCCACAAAACAAGGATCCTAATAGATTAGGATAGTATGATAGCTCAAGTGTGGAAAACTAGGTGTTTGGAAAACAAGCAACAAAGAAAAACACTTGGGCAAATTCTTGCAAATGATATAGAATGAAAACCAAGACAAATCTCCCAAAATACTATTTTCTTTGATTTTTCCAAAAACCTAAAACAATAAAGATGAGAAGTTTAAAGCCCAAAAACTCTTTTTAAAACTCTTTAAACACTTCAGAAAACTGGAATTTTTTTCTCTTAAAAATCTTCTAACACTTCTAAAAATCCACAAAAACTTGTTTTATCATTTTATATTGAAACTCAAACAAGTGATAAAAATTTCAAGACATATATCAATCATATCAATTCATTTTTGTGTCTTGCCAATTTTATCAAAAACAAAACTTGTATTTTTATCAAACTTGATTTTTCAACACATGAATAGGGATATCAAAATAAGTTTGTTTAGCAAGTTAAACCATGTATGTATATCTAGAATACATCTAATATACATAGAATTAAAGTAAACTTGTTTTGATCTACTATTCATGAAAACCAAATCCAAATCATGAAACGTGTGTGTTTGTGCACTTGAGCATATCAACTATACTAAGCTTTACAAATGGATCTAAAACACACTATCTAAACTATGGATACCTAAGTCTTCTTGATGATCTTCATCTTCAAGTTGATTTGCTCCAAAACTCCATCCATGGGCTAGGCAATGTGTGATCTTGAAGTTTTAGCCCTGGAATCACTATGAATAGCTTCTAAACTCCTTGTTGAAGCTAATCACCAACTAATATCTTGGTTAATGATCTGAAACTTAAACAACACAAGATTATTAGTAAACATAACTACATGAGTTAATCATCATCAAAACTAGGGTGGAAGGCCATTGGGCCAACACTTGAATGAGGGTTAAGTCACCTTGCTTGTGACGGAGATCTCCAGCAAAGGTTGACCATGAAGGAGGGAGTTTATTAATGAGACATGACACATTGTAATCATCGGAGAATTGATTTCCTTTTGATTGAAGGTGTCGGATATAATCTTGAAATTCATGAAGTTGATCATTGATTGATTTACTATCAGTCATCATGAATTTGTTGAAGGAGGAGGAGGTGAATCTTTCGATTCCAGCGTCATCGAGGCCATATTCATCCTCGAGTGCTGTCCACAGTTCTTTAGCACTCTTATATTCATAATAAATGTCATATAGACTATCAGAGAGTGCACTAAGAATTCTATGGAGACAATGATAGTCAATTTCTTCAGGTTTAAATATATGAAGGATGAAGGAGTTGTAGGAGGAGTTTCAACAGGAGAAGATCCAATAGATGAAGGTTTAGGAGAAGGTGCAGGAATGGTGTCATCTATGGCTGATATGAGACCTAAAGTGGTTAACCAGTACTTCATTTGGTTTACCCATCTCTTAAAATATGTGCCAGAGAATTTCTCCGGTTTGACACCCTTGGAATGATCAGGGTTAGCCATAGTAACGAGATGTACTACCTGAATTCTGTATTTAAAATTTAATTTTAATAATGTCAGAATTTAGTTTAAATTGGTAGCTTTTAGATTAGGGTTTGCAGAATAAAACAGTATATAATCCTTCTTTAATTATGTACCAAGTAATTCAAGTAAGATCAAACAAGATATAGACTTGTCCTTTTAATTTTCCTAATTCGAAATTATAACAATAATAATTTCTAAAGGTTATTTCAATTTTTAAACTAATTTGCTTCTAAATAAGTCCAAAAATTTCAAAAATGAACTAGCAGGAATTAGTTAAAATTGACTATAAAATTTAAAGCAATTAAACTATGCAATTATAAACTAGAAGGGATTAGATAATTGTAAGAATTTAGACAATTCTATTTTAGTTAACTAATATAGTAGAAATTTCCAATTAATTAACTAATGAATGTATGTAAAATCTTGTAGTATGAGTTTATAAATAAGACAAGATTTAAATAATTTAAATTATCTTATAAAGAATTTTCTTTCGTAACACACTAATAAGATGTTAAAAGGAAAAAAGAAAAGTAAACAATAAATAAAAGTTTGTAATGAAAGGATTTGACCTTGTAATAATTAATACAAATAGATTTGTAATGAATAAAGTTATTAAGATTATTAAGATTTTTCTTATATCTTGTAATAACGTTTTACAATGAAAACAATTAGATTGTGAAAAGATTTTTCCTTAGATTTAAAAGATTCTTGCAACAGATAAGATAAATTCTAACTAGTTTAGAAAGATTTTACAAACTATTTTGTAATGAAGTAGTTTAATGAAATCCTTTAACTAATCAGGTAAGGACTTGTAAAATTGAATTGTAAGAATGCAAAAAGAAAAAAAAAAAATTCCTTTTAAGATTTGTTTTCCTTAACTAATTATCTTTACTTGCAGGGACAATTTCTATTTGCATGAAAATTATCAAAATCAAATAAACATCTATCTTCTAGATTGTTGGTTACAATACAATATTTTCTTATTTTTAAAACATGCAACAACTTTATTAATAAATCTGTAACCAATTGATAATTGTCCTAAAATTGCAAGTAATATAAAAGAATTAAAAGGAAAGAAATCGCTGGCCTGGGGTGACAGTCGGCAGAAGTACTGCCCTAGAAGATAGATGGCCGGTCCCTCGTCCGGACCTTAGAATAGCCTCCTCTCCTAGCGGTAAAAGCTCCCCCGGTAAATCACCAGCACCCAGCCCCGGACGAAGAGTTAGGCCTCTGCTCAGATGGAAATGTGTTGCCCGTATGTAATATTATCCATCGGAGAAATCACCAAAAATCGAACCAGAATTTTGTAAGAAAGAATTTTGGAGGAGGGAGACGGAGACTGTAGGATTTTTTGCAGTTAACAGACTGAACTGCGAGAAGCTATTTATAGATTCTCAGAGTTCATCTGTTGTAACAGTCCCGCTCCAAATCTGCACACGGTCGTGCAGTTCGCGAGCAGATCCGGAGAGTGGGTCAAAACTGAACAGAAAATCCGAAAAAATCATAACAGAATTTTAAATAAAATTAAAAAAAGGATAAATCAAAAAAAAAATTTAGGTTCCAGAGCCCCTGGAATCGAACTGCATTCGTGTCCGCAGGTCGTGGGCGCGCGCCACCCGCACCCGGCCCGGTTCGGCGTGTGTGGGGATGTGGCTCATGGCCCAACACTCATAACAATAGGCATGGGAGGAGTTGGTATATATACTACCAAACCTCCCATCTCCTATCCAATGTGGGACTAAAACCAAAGTCAAATAAGAGGGAAACTCAAGTTTTCCCTCCAACCCAAAGCATACCCAACACTCCAACCATCTCCTCCCACGTCTGCTTCTCTCTCCTCCATCTCCAACACCAACAACTCCACCACCATCTTCATTTTCTTCTTCGGGCTTGTTTTGTTAAGGGTGGAAGTGAAGAAGTAAAGAAGTGAGGAACTGGTAATAGTTCCCTTTGGAACTTGAGAATTGGTTAGTAAGTTATCCGGTGTTTAGATGTTGTTAGGAAGTGTGGTTTGAAAAATATTATGTCTTTTCCGGTGTTTGGATGGTAATGTGGAAGTGGAAGTGGAAGTGAAAAAGTTAAACACAAAATAATATTAAAATAAAAATTAATTAAGAAAAAAATGGACTGTAATTAGAATGCAAGTGAGATTTACGTGATAAAAAAATTAACTATTTTGTGCTACAACTTATTACAAATGAGACTTACATGATCACAAAATTAACTGTAGCACTCTGGAAGTGAGGAAATGATTGTGTAAAAGAGAAAAGAGAAAAGGAAAAGAAATTTTCTTATTTTTCTTTTCCGGTGTTTGAATAGATAGAGAAATGAGCAATTATATTCCCCACTTCCTTGCAACCAAATACCCCCTTCATCAAAACCATCATCTCTCAATTATCTAAATCTATCACCACCATCACCACTCTCTCTGAGATTTACATGACCTGAAAATGAGAAAATGGTTACATAAAAGAAAAAAAAGGGAAGAGAAATTTTTTTTCTCATTTCCTGTTCCCAGTATCTGAATAGACAGAGAAGTGAGAAATGATGCTCTTCCTCGTTTCCTTATTTCCGCGCACTTCCTTCAAACAGCTTTCCTAATTCCTCTATTTCAAAATGATAGACCAAATATTTCATTTATCGCGAGAGGAACCGATGAAAGAAAAGAATATGGCTTCTTCTTCCATTTCAAAAACCCTCATTGAGATCTTCCATCCCTCGAAGCGTCTCAAAACCCTATCCCCTCCGCTTCCCTAGGAACCCTAATCCCAAGTCCCCCATCTCCGCTCTTTCCAATTCCTCCTCCATCGACGCCGCCCAGGCCCCTTCCAATCTCTCACCCGAACAAAGATCGAGAATCGAGATCAACAAATCCCTAGCTCGATCGAAGCGGAACCTCAGGCTCTGCACCGAGAGAATCGAGAAATCCAAAGGTATAATTTCCCCTATTTTTCTAGGGTTTCTGCACATTCAGTACATTCAGTTATAATAAAGTTGGGATTTTTGAACTGTTGGGTAATGGTTCAGCTGAAGGATTGAATTATGTGAAGTTGGAGGAGCTTTGTTTGAAGAGACATGGTTGGAAGCGATTCCTGGTGAGCTACAGAAGCCCTATGCGAAAAATCTGTGTAAGTTTGTGGAGAGAGAGATTCATGGGAGTGTTCCGATCTACCCTCCACCATGCCTGATCTTTAATGCGCTTCATTCGACTCCATTTGATAAATTGAAGGCGGTGATCATTGGCCAGGTATATTTATTGTTTCCAATATGTGAGAAAGGTTCAGTTTTAATCTTAGGGCAAGATACTGCCAGATTTCAGAAAGGTAATTGTGGTGGGCAATTCTTAAGGAATCAGTCCACCCACCAAAATAGGGAAGTAGTCGTAGCCAAATCACAGAGAAGTCAATCGTAAACACAGTGAAAATACATGGAAAACTCGAAAGGGAAAAAACCACGGAGAGAGAGAAGTTCCACTATGTCAATGGCGTTTACAATAGGGTCCTCTGGATTTAGGTGAACGTGATCCTTTTCTCGTTGAAAGGGATCTATTTATACAAGTCTTGTCCAATAGATAAGGATCGGAATCTTGCTCTGTTTGAATGCCTTAATTCTGTGTCTTGATAATAGTTGACCCGAATACCCTTGTTTGAATCGATATAGGAGAGAGTCCATCTCTATCTTGTGGTTCATACTCGGCTGTAGATAAAGATGAACTGCTCCTGAGAGGTTACTACCTCGTTTGAATTAGGATTGAGTTTAAGGACAGATATCTCTATAATCGGATCTGATTCTTTTGTTAATCACCCGACCCGTTCGAAATTTGAACTAGGGCTATGGTTCCGGGTTAAATGTTCTAGAAATAGTCACGCGTCACACATTCATCAGAGGCTAGATAGACATGTGTCACGACCTCGGGCGGGTCAGAATGTGACCACTATAGATGCCTCCTCTGCTCCCTTTTCTTCGGAAGAGGTCGGGAACACTTTCTCGGGAGATTTCAGGTTCCCGGGGTCTCCGATGTAGAGGGGAGCAGAATGAAATGAGAACTTTCTGGGTCTGAACTCAAGGCGCTTGTCGTTGCTTCAGATTTTGTCTTGTAATGGCGTGCGTGGTCATACAGCTTGGCAGAGCTTTAAATGTGCGTTACATCCGGCGCAGCGTCGATCAAATTACCGCCTCTTGCGCAACGCTACGTTCGAGGCGGGTACCACGTATCTGAGTGGCAATGTTGATAAAGTAACCGTCTCTTATGAATGCGGGCGATTTTCGAGGGAGGCATGGCGTATATGGCGCGACGATTCGAGTCCCTTCTCCTATGACACGTTTAAGATTCCAAATGGACCGATGCTTTGTCTCCCTTTGGGATTTAGAGCCTAGGTGATTGACTCTTGGGCTTCTTCCCCCTAAATATATATGGTGGGGCTCTTCAGGAGGAATTTGGAGTACTTCCTGAAAGTTTTTTGCTGTTTAAAGCTTTGCTCTGTTCTGCAAATAGTGATGTCTCCGTCGTTCTTCATTCTGTGGAGAAAAGAGATGGAATGGGTGGTGATGGCTACTGCACTCCTAATGTTCGGGAGCTTGTTTGTCAGGGAGTTTCATTTCTTGCGATGGGCTTTTCAGGAAGTTTCAGTTCTTGCGACGAGGCCCAACTGTTGGGATGGACAGAGAATGACCTATTTTCTGCTTGGTCTGTATTTCTGGCCTTTGGTCGGAGCAGACTGGGGAGAAGTTTGGGTTTGATCCCCTTTCCTTGCAGCGAGCATGTAGCAAGGAGCATAAGGGTATACGACGACGACTCTGGTATCGGGGGTCGATCGCTTGTGCTCTTATGGAGTGCCGCCTCTTTATTCGTTTTCGCTCCGGAGTTACGGTCTTAGCATAGGTACCCTCTATCTTGCAGGCTTCGATCTGCAATTTGGTCGTGATTCTCCTTGCTGGTGGTCTTTTTGGGAGTTCTCAGTGTCGTCGCTCGTCCGGTCCTAGTGGATTGTTTGTTCAGGAGCCATCACCAGGACGCGGCTGGGGACATGACAATGGACACCTCTGCTTTTTCGCCCAGGAAGAACGCATTCGTGCAAAATCAAAACTTATATCATACTTGTTAGATGAATTCACATTTGTAAGAGGAGGGATGTAATTCATAAACTTTATAATACACAGAAAAGACAATCGATGACAGTTTTGTTCAGATCTTACCTTGCTTATGATTGTGATCTCCTTACTACTTGGGAGCTATCTTGCTTTGTAGCACCTGAAATGACTCAGTGTGCCCCTTGGTGGGGCCTACTAGGGGATACGTAGTTGAGAGAAAACCCACCTGCTAGGGGCGAGCTCCTGTTTGTCAGGGTTTTTCGATCGGTAACCGTCAAGGTATAGAGGACCCATGTAGGTTGCACTCGGAAAGGTTTGTCGGGCAAGACTCCGTTTCTCAGGAGTTTCCCGATCGGTAACTGTCAGGGCATAGATGATCCATGTAGTTTGTGCTCAGAAAGGTTTGTCGGGTAAGACTGTCTCTCAGAAGTTTCCCGATCGGTGATCGTTAGGGTGCAGAGGGGACCCATATAGGTTGCACTTGGAAGGGTTTGCTGGGCAGAACTCCGTTTCTCAGGAGTTTCCTGATCGATAACCATGAGGGTGTAGAGGACCCATATAGGTTGCGCTCGGAAGGGTTTGCTGGGCAGGACTTCGTCTCTCAGAAGTTTCCTGATTGGTAATCGTCAAGGTGTAGAGGACTCATGTAGGTTGCGCTCGGAAGGGTTTGTTGGGCAGGATTCTGTCAGAAGTTCTCCGATCGATAATCGTCAAGTTGTAGAGAACTCATGTAGGTTGTGCTCGGAAAGCTTTGTCGGGTTTCTCGATCGTAAACCATTATGGTGTATAGGACCCATGTAGGTTGCACTCGGAAAGGTTTGCTGGGCAGGATACCATCTCTCAGGAGTTTCCCGATTGGTAACCGTCAGCCGTCAAGGTGTAGAGGACCCATGTAAATTGTGCTCGGAAAGGTTTGTCAGGCAGGACTCTGTTTCTCAAGAGTTTCTCGGTCGGTAACTTCAGGGTGTAGAGGACTCATGTAGGTTGCGCTCGAAAGAGTTTGCCAGGCCAGACTCTGTCTCTCAGGATTTTGACGATTGGTAACATTTAGGGTGTAAATGGCCCATGTAGGTTGCGCTCGGAAAGGTTTGTTGGGCAAGACTTCATCTCTCAGGAGTTTTCCAATTGGTAACTGTCAGAGTTTAGAGTACCCATTTAGGTTGTGGGCCTGCTCAGGCAGTCATCAGAGTGTTGACCTATCATAGGCTGGACCAGAACAGCCAGCGTGGGCGAGCCTCCATCTTTCAAGTCGCTCTTCAACGAATGCCGTCAGGGTGTAGAGGACCCGTATAGGCTGCGGGTCGCCGGTCTGCTCTGACAGTCATCAAGGTGTTGACCCATTAAGGACTAGACCAGAACAGCCGGCGTGGGCGAGCCTCCATCTTTCAAGTGGCTCTCCAAGGAGTGCTATTAGGGTACAAAGGACCCGTATAAGCTGCAGGCCTGCTTAGGCAGTCATCAGGGTGTTAACCCGTCATAAGTTGGACTAGAACAGACGACGTGGGTGAGCCTCAATCTTTCAGGTGGCTCCTTGAGGAGTGCCGTCAGGGTATAGAGGACTCGTATAGGATGCGGGCCTGCTCAAGCAGTCATCAGGATAACCCGTCATAGACTGGACCAGAACAGCCAACGTGGCGAGCCTTCATTTTTCAGGTGTCCCCTCGAGGAGTGTCGTTAGGGTGTAGAGGACACCTATAGGCTGCGAACCCGCTCAGGCAGTCATCAAGGTGTTAACCTGCCATAGGCTGGACGAGAACAGCCAGCGTGGGTGAACCTCCATCTTTCAGGTGGCTCATCGAGGAGTGCTGTCAGGGTGTAGAGGACTTATATAGGCTATGGACTGCATTATGCTCGGGGCAGACATTAGGGTTAAGGGAAATGTGATTAAGATAGCGGAAATTGATCCTTTCATTGAATGTTTACATGACTTACACATGATATCGTTTTAAGTGAAAGGAGTTTCACTACTTATTAAGTTGGTTCCCACCCTGATCGGCTAAGGTGTACGACCCGTTGCCTCCGTGCGCATCAATAATGTAGGCACCCTCCCAGTTGGGTCCCAATTTTTCGTGATCATTTTGCCGAGTGCTTTGGATTATGCGCTTCAAGACCAGGTTTTCAACTTGGAATCCCTAGGCCTTATCTTGTGATGAGTTGCCCGAATTTGCTGTTGATATGTTGTGATGCAGATTTGGGCCTGTTGACGCCTTTCCTCTGAGTAATCCAGCATTAAACGGAGTAGGGTGTCATTCTAATCCGAGATCACTCCTTTTACTCTGAGTGTCGGCATGCAGATGTCAAGCGGGATAATCGCCTCTGTCCCATATGCCAACAAGAATGGGGTTTGTCGGGTCGGAACACGTTTGGTGGTCCTGTAGGCCCAGAGTACTCTGGGGAGTTTCTCCGCCCATTTGCCCTTGGCTTTGTCCAAGCTTTTGCATAGGTTGCCGAGAATGGTGCGGTTGCTGATTTCAACATGGTTATTGCCTTGAGGGTAGTAAGGTGAAGAGAATCGGTAGGCGATGTATTTGGCGCAGAAGCTGGCCACTTGTTAGCGAAATTAGTTCCATGGTCGGAGATTGTGTAAGGGATTCCGAAGCGACGTATTATGTTTTGCCAGAGGAACTTGACAATCTGCTGCCCGCCGACTTCGGAGAGCGGTTCTGCCTCGATCCATTTGGTAAAGTAGTCGGTGGCTATCAGCAGGAAATGCAGTTGGGTTGCGCTCGTGGGAGAGGTCCGACTACGTTCAATCCCTATTGCATAAAAGGTCACGGGCTGCGCAAGATGTGAAGGTCAGAGCTCGGCCGATTTGATGTTGGGGTGAATGTCTGGCATTGTGGGCATTTCCTTACATAATCTTTGGCGTCGTCGAACATCTTGGGCCAGTAATATCCTTGGTTGATGACCTTGTGGTGAGAGTGTCCTTCCGCAGTCTCCGTCGTGGATTTCTTGCATCACCTTCTGGGCCTCCTCCGGACTGGGGCATCTCACATACGGGTCGGGGTGGAGGCTGAAGTAGGATACCGGTTGGCCAAGTGTTGGAGTTTCCTTGTCTCTACTCTGTTGTCAAGAAGTGTCCCGTCCTTCAAGTAAGCAATGATGTGACTCCTCTATCCCGGTGAGGTGTCGAGGCGTAGGACTCTCCAATCGGTTGCTGGACGCTCGGATTAGTGATATGCTCTATAGGAATTTCCCTTCTGAACTGTAACTCCGTGGCTGCCCTCAACTTGGCAAGTGAGTCTGCGTGGTTGTTCGTAGACCTGGGGACCCACTTGAAGTGATATCGGGGAATTTTGGACTTCAATTTGAGAACGAGTTGTGTAGGTACGCCACCATCCGAGAATCTCTTGCTACGTATTCGCCGCTGACTTGGTTGACTACCAGCGAGGAGTCACAGCAAACTTCGAGCCCTGTAACTCCGAGGGTAATAGCTGTTCGGTGCCCAGGTAAGACAACTTCGTATTCTGCTTCGTTGTTAGATGTGAGGAGGCCTAGGGTGAAGGACTATTTGATGATGGATCCCTGGGGTGGTGAGAATGATTCTGATTCCTGTTCCCTTGCTGTTTGAGGCTCCATCAACGTTCAGGACCCATCCTTCTAGTTGGTCGGCGTGCTTTGTAGTTCCTGGGGTGAAGTCAGCAATGAAGTCGGCCAGTACCTGGCCTTTGATCGCTGTCCTCGGCTCGTATTTGAGTCCGTAGGACCTGAGATCCGAGGCTCATTTTGATATCCTTCCTGCTGTTTCCAGATTTTTCACGGTGGTCTTGAAGGGGTGCTCAATGAGGACCGTGATCAGGAAGGTTTGGAAGTAGTGCTTGAGCTTCCTCGAGATGATGGTCTGGGGGCCGTTCATGGCGTGATTGACGTAGTACACTAACTTCTGGACTCCTTCCTCTTGAACCAAGGCTCCGCTCACTGCTGACTCCGTGATAGCGAGGTAGAGATACAACGTCTCTCCCCAGATAGGTTTCTATAGTAAGGGGTGAGACTAAGTATCTCTTCAGCTTCTGAAATGCCGTTTCACATTCCTCGTTCCAGCAGAAGTCCGCTCCATTTTTCTTTAAGGCTTGGAAGAACTGCTTGCATTTGTTTGTGGATCGGCTGATGAACCGATTGAGAGCTGCGAGACATCAGTTCAGCATTTGGACCTCCTTCATAGAGGTCGGTGACCTCATGTTCATAGTTGCTGATATCTGATCGGGGTCGGCCTCGATGCCCCGTTGGGTGACTAGATATCCTAAGAACTTCTCGGAGGCTACTCTGAATGTACACTTCTCGGGATTGAACTTCACCTCGTATTGTCTAAGGAGATCGAAGGCTTTGTTTAAATGATGGAGGTGATTCGTGCTCCGTACACTTTTCACCAACATATTATCTACGTACACATCCATGGTGTGTTACCGATAAGGTCTTTGAAGATCTTGTTTACCATCCATTGGAAGGTGGCCCCTGCGTTCTTGAGTCTGAAGGGTATCACCTTGTAGCAGTAAATTTTTTGATGGTGGTGAAGGCATCTGGTGAGTGCATCTTCATCTGATTATAGCCAGAATAGGCGTCCATGAAGTTAAGGAGCTCGTGTCTAACCATAGGTTCTACTAGTTGATCGATCATGAGGGGTCTATTTGGGATGCTTTTTACGTCTAACCCGATCTCTTTCAGGTTACTGCAGTAATTGTTCTGGCCATCGTCTGGTCGCCCTTTATATTGGTCGTTCCGGATGGCGTGGGGTATTTCAACAACTGATGATGGGTGGACGGGATCGCTCTCGTCATGTAGATCCGCGGCCTCCCGGGAATAGTGTTGTCGGGGGATGGGATGTCCAGGATGGTGAACTTTGTGACGGAATTGAATGGATCGGCACAGACTTGGAATTTAACCATGCCGGGAGAACGTGCCTCGTTCCCGTCGAATCTGCAGAGGAGTCACTGGGTTTGATCAATTTTCGTGCCAACTCGGGAGTATCGTCTGTTCAATCTAGGGTGTGGCCGTAGAGGATGTTGACGCTATTTCCCCTATCCACCAGGATCTTCGACACTTTACAACATTTGATATGTACTGTCACAACCAAGGCGTCATTGTGAGGGAAGTGTATGACGTACGAGTCTTCTTCTGAGAATAAGACTGGCCCACTGGGAGATGTAGGAGGGTGAGTCACTGTTGCTAGATGATTGTCCTTCCGGGTTTCGTTGACGTAGAGGGTCCTGTCCATGTTGGTGGTACCCTCTATCGGGGAGTTTTCGAAAATGACGTTCAGTTTCTGGTACTGAACGAGGGTACTGCCAGGGTGTTCGGCTGGGGCCTCGGGCTGCCTCTGCACCCTAACCTCCAAAGGTAATTCGGGATTAAGAATGAACTCCCGAAGGTATCCCTCATTGATTAGGTCTTGCAGGTACCGTCGTAGGGTCTGGCAGTCCATCGTGAGGTGGCCCCTCCCTTTGTGGAAGCACACTAGTCGCTAGATCCAGGCCTTCTTGGGTTAGGTGGGAGGGGTCTGGTCGGACGCCTCTGATCGATCGGTACTCGGAATGGGATGAGGCCGAGCTCTTCTTCGGTCTCTTTGTTGGATTCGGCAGCGCGCTTTGATGGTCTGTGGACGACAGTGGAGTTATCGCTCGGATTCTTCCTTTGGGGGAATTGTGGCTTCGGCTTCTTGAGCTCTGGGCCTTGTCTCGGGGGGCGGCTGGACGTAGTCCGAGTCGCCTCTTGATTTGGATGTACTTCTGAGCCTGAACGAGGATATCCCTCTTCTTGGTGACGTCATCTTGACCAGATGTTTGTAGAAGAGATTGATGACTTGCAGCCCGCTGATGAAGGCGGCGGCTACGTCCCTGTTGCAGTATACCAGGGTTATATGATTCTGAAAGTAGTTAACGTAGTTCTTCAGACTCTCCCCAGCTTTCATCTTGACTGTGAGGAGGTGGTTGCTGATCTTTTGGAATTCTCTAAAAAACAAACTGGTTGTAAAATGCATTGGTTACTTTATGAAAATTCCTGAGCGAATCCTCGGGATCGAATAAAACTAGTGGTAGGCGACCCCCTGAGGTTGGATGAGAATGCTCGGCAGAGAAGGAGGTCGTTGTTGGGCATAGACCGCCATCTTGTTCTGATACTTGTGAGGATGAATGAGTGAGTCAGAGGTTCCCGAGTAGTGATCAAAGGACAACAACATCACAAACTTTTTCAGGAAGCGGAGCGTGGTGATCTCCCTTGATAACGGAGAGTCGGTGGGTCTTAACCTGATGTACTCTATCCCTTTAGGAAACTGCTGGCTCGCTTTATTAAGTCGCTGCTGGAGTAGATCCGCTATGTCTTTAGTGCGAGAATACTTTGGGGCTCGAGAACGCCGAGTGTCCTCGGAGTCATCTTCGTAGGTCTCCGATCGCACCCGCCTTGAGCTTCTGGTATAGTGAGCGGATCCCTGTGTGCGTGTTGGCGAAAGGGGCCTCGCGCGTTTCTTCCCACAGTGGGAGAAGATCGTGATCCCCGTTGTGCTCCGATCTGTTTGAGCAGCCGTGTCTGGACATGGTTGTTGCCTCCTTTTCACAGGCAACGACTTCATGGAGACGGATCATCTCCGTCTGCTGATCTCCATTTGCTTCCGCATGGAGAAAAGCATCTGGAGGAGTTGATCGTTGTTGAGCGGAGGTTCGGGTTCGGCGGTCTGCATCTTGAGTGGCGACACAGTGTTAGGATGAGAGTCCTCTGCGTCGAAGATGTGGACGTCTGATAGGGTGGGTCGATGGTCCGTTGGCTCAGCCGCATCTATCACTTTCCCTTTCTCTTTGGAACGACGGGGTCGACTGTAGTCTGGTTGACACTCTTCCTCGACGGAGTCATGTCGGTCATGCTGGATAGTTTTAGAGGAAGGAGTATGATATTTGACGGAGAGATCTCGAGTGTGGACATAAAGCTCTCAATGAAAACACCAAATGCCGTCGGTAATTCCTAAGGAATCAGTTCACACACCAAAATATGGAAGTAGATGTAGCCAAATCACAGAGAAGTCAATTGCAAACACAGTGAAAATACGTAGAAAACTGAAAAAAAAAGCATAGAGAGAGAAGTTCCACTATGTCAATGGCGATTACAATAGGGTTATCTGGATTCCGGTGAATGTGATCCCTTTCTCGTTGGAAGGGGTCCTCTATTTATACAAGTCATGTCCAATATATAAGGTTAGGGAATCCTGCCCTGTTTGAATACCTTCATTCTGTGTCTCGATAACGGTTGAGCCGAACACCCTAGTTTGAATCGATATAGGACAGAGTCCATCTTTATCTTGTGGTTCGCGCTCGACTGTAGATAAGGATGACGCGCTCGGCTGTTGATAAGGATGAACCGCTCCCGAGAGGTTACTACCTCATTTGAATTAGGTTTGAGCTTAAGGATAGAGATCTCTGTAATCGGATCTGATTCTTCTGTTAATCACCCGACCCATTCAAAATGTGAACTGGGCGATGGTTCCGGGTTAAATGTTCTGGAAGTAGCCATGCGTCACACATCCGTCAGAGGTTGGATAGATATGTGTCACGTTCTCGGACGGGTCAGAAAGTAACCACTACAGTAATTAGTTGATTGAAATGATTATATCTCCTGTCAAATCCTGTAGTTTTGAAGAGCTATAGAATTTAATTTTATTCAAATTTGTGCTAGTTTTTTCTCGCTGAAAGAGTACTGCTTAATGTCTGAATGTCACTACTGTCATCATTCTAAGCAAATTGATTTATGAATTTTTTTCTGAAATGCTCTATTGATTATCCTATGTTCTTTTTCCCCCATGTACTGAGTCATGCTTTTGCTGCACTTAGGTTGGTAAATGTATAATCTGGCCGGAAGTTTTGGTGCTGGAACTTTTCATTTTCCTCTTTCTTCATTATTTTGAATCCTTGGTTTCAGCACTTATGGTGCCAGGATTTCACAGTCTTTTCTTCCTTATATTTGGTTGGTGGTATTTTTTTTTTTGGGTGGGGGTGGGAGTGGGGGCGTAATGTTACGGGAAAACACCCAACATTGTAAATTCAAAAACACAAACTATTTATTTACTAATTCCCTTCTTCCTCTCCACCATATTCATGCAGGTGAACCAAAAGTTTTGGATAAAGGCTCTGGTGGTGGTGTTTTTGCATGAACATGAAATAAACCAGAGATATAAATCTAGAGTTCTGAGTGACTATTTCATCGAAAGCTAGAAATGACAAGAAAAATAACAATTAGTTGATTGTGGGCTCTTTTTAATAGAAGAGCTGGTCTTAGTGCCTTCTGACTAATCAAATATTTAGTGCTTAATGATTTTTGAAGAAAAAGAACTGGAGGCAAACATGTCTTCCGGTCAGGTTTTCATTAAGCAGCAAGATTAGAATTAAGTTCAGGAGTTAATTTTTCTTTTCCCTAACTTCTTTCCTCGTCATTATGAAACTATCAAACGTAAACCAGAGTTCTACCAAGTGTTTCAGTTCAAATAGTTAACACTGAGAAACAAAGTAGAAGACTCTTTCTTTCTGCACTCATTTACCTTCAATTGTTTTATTTTTATATCCTCAATCAAAGTTAAAACTTTCAAGGATAACATGAGTGTAACTCTTTTTCTAATTTTCTAACTAACTGCTAATGGAAAAGATGACTGCAGTGTTCTTGATTTTTTATGGCTAATTGGCTGTTGGATTCAGTGAGACGTGACTGAAATTGTTTGATATGCACTATTGGCTAAAACCCATCAGGTTAAGTTTTGGATAGAAGTAGTTTATCTCACATGTTAGATTCAAAGCGTGGGGGGAAACCTCATCAATGCCCTCACTGTCAATTTAAACATATTTATATTTTCCCGTCATTTATTCTGCCGTACAAGCTAGTGATCTTTCTGCTAGAGGCATTCTACTCGGCCCCATGGCCCGGAAGGGGGGGGGGGGGGTGTTGAAATCACTTGATATACATTTTCTGCAGACGACCAATCAGCTTAAGCATTTGCGTAAATTTGGTTTATTTGACAAGATAAATTGAAATAACTTTGGCCCTTATGGGTGCATTTGCCATGAGGAGAGTAGATTAGGAACAAAATTGGCCGACCTTTTGAATCAAGCTGTGTATTGACCCATTTTCATTAACTTCTCCATATTCATTCTCTTTTAACTTTCTGGTTCTCTATAATCTGGGTTTTAGATGGGTATAAATCAGGTGTTTTTACATTATACCTTTTGTTTTCTCTTAATGAGGTTTGGATTAGAATGGATCCCCTCCCCTCACCCTTCATCGTTCACTTATCTTCTGTTCATTCTTTTAAACTGGAGGTTTAGCATAAATTAATTTTGATAAAGGGGAGTTACACTTACAAGTGTCCTGTGCTTTCATCTTGAACTCCCACATGCATCACATCCTTTCTAGCCTAGTTTTCTCTCTACTTTTTATTAAAAAGATTATTTTTGAATTTTTGTCGAATTAAAGATGGATAGTTCATGTGGAAACTCGATTACAAAATATGAATGCACGTGAAGGAATTTGATTTAATGGATAGTCACAAGTTTGCTGTATTCTTCTGTCTTCTACTGCATGTACATAGCATGAAGTGGTTTTTCTCTTTTCTTTCTTTTTCTAAGGTCTTGTGATATGTTTTTTGTTATTTTTGCATGCGAACAAATAAGGAAACTTGATTTTCCTGTTGTCTACTGGTATGCCCCAAAATTGTTTCGTGGTAGTAGAGAGCATGACAACCGGTCAAAATTCTTCCTCAAGGAAATTGTCAGACCTAAGCTCATCATCAATGATAATACAACACAATATTTTCTTTTTCAAAAGATAATGTTCATAACCATTAAATTTCCATCCTTGGTGCCAGACATTCATATGCCCATTGAAAATATAATTTGGGCGAAAGAAAGAGGGCTGTCTTCTTAATTGTATTATATAAATACATAAATGCTTAATTATACTACTCTTTATACAACTCATATTCCTAACACTCTCACTCAAGTTGGAGCAATACATCATGCATTCCCAGTTTGTCACAAACACTCTGAATCCGAGGACCTCCAAGAGATTTTATCAACATGTTTACTAACTGGTTAATGAAAGAAACATGTTGAAGTTCGATGATCTTGTCCTCTGTAATTTTCTGACGATCTAGATGACAATCCACCTCAAATATGCTTGGTGCGCTCATGAAAAATCGATTTTTTTGTAATGTGAATAACCGATGTATTATCACAATATAATCTCGTAGGAGTTGAACACAGAAGATGTAAGTCACTTAAGAGATCTCATATCCAAATCAATTCACACTTGGTATTGGTCAAGGCTCGATATTGAGACTCAACACTAGATCTCGAGTTCACAACTTGCTTGCTCTTCAACAAACACATAATAACTAACAATTGACTGTTTATCAATTGGTGATTGGCCTAATCTACATTTGAAAAAATAAGCTACACGTTCATGATCATTATTTGAATACAAGAGTCCTCTGCAAAGGGCACACTTCAAATATCAAAGTATTTGAATCACATCATCCTAGTGACTTGTTCATGGAGTAGATAAAAACTGATTCACCACACTAATATGGTATGCAACATCAGGTTGAGTCACCGTAAGATAGTTCAGCTTACCCATAAGTCTCATGTATTACCCTCGATTATCTAAAAGCTTCTCTTGACCTGGTAGCAACTTGGAGTTGGCGTCCATTTGCGACTCCACTAGTTTGCTCTCTAACATACCAGCCTCTGATAGCATATCCAACACATACCTTTGTTGAGAGAGAATCTCTTTATTTGATCTTGCTACCTCAATGCTCAAAAAAATATCGTTAAGTGTCCCAAATCTATTTTTGAGACTTCTTGTGCATATATAATTTTATCTTATTAATCCCTTGAGCATCGTAACTAGTAATCACTATATCATCCACATAAACTAGCAATAAAATTTATTTTTCCCTGATGAAGCTGGAAGAAAACAGAATATCCTTCTGAGAAAGTCCAAACTTCTGAACAATTAAGGTAAATCTCTCAAACCGTGCTTTAGGAGATAGTTTCAACGCATATACTTACTGAGATGACAAAAACAAAACCAGATGGTTACTCTATATAAACCTCTTCATTAAGAATACCATGAAGGAAATCATTCTTGATATCAAGTTGATATAACCGCAGTGACGGATAACAACAAATGAACCGAGGAGACAAATAAAGGTAATTAAGCCACATAAGAAAATGTCTCTCGGTAGTCAATACCATACATCTGAGAATATCTTTGGCCACCAAACGTGTTTTCAAGCGAGCAAGGGAACCACATGGATTGAGTTTCACTGTGTTCCCTGATGGAAGAGGTACCAAATCTCATGTGGCATTCTACTTTAAAGCAGTCGTTTCCTCTTGCATAACAGACATCCAACCTGAGTTTGATAGGGCCTCTGGCACAGACTTGAGAATCTAAGGATGAGATAAAAAAATAAAAAGATGAAGATGAGCACAAAACATAAAATTATATTAGTGATGTTTAGTAAAACTCCATTTGCCTTTTCGAAGGGCAATAGGTTGATCAAAATCAGAATGAATGTTATCAAGAGGAACATACTAGAAGAGACTATAGGATTCTCACCAGATTATGTATCAAGAATTGAAACATGAGAAATTGGCAGGATCTTGGGATCTGAATAGGCTGTGGAGTGCGTCTTTTATAAATATGGATAGATTAATCCTTAACAGATGCTTGTTCTAATTCGGTATATGATGCATTAGTCGATAACGAGGGGTTCAAAAGAAAAAACATAGTCATCATCACTGACCTCTAACATAAAAGAGAGACTCAAAACAAGATTTAGACTAAAAAAAAGTAACATCAACAGAAATCATAAACCTATGCAGATTAGGAAAATAACATTTGTATCCCTTATTAGTCCTAGAGTGTACCGTAAGAAAATACATTTCAAAGCTTTGGGGTCTAACTTAGTTCTATCAGTCCGATTATTGTGGGCAAAACAGATACACCAAAAATCTTTAGGGGCAAGGCAAAGAGTTCCTTGTGTAGATGAAGTAAAGAGTACGAGATTTGACCCTTAAGTACAGAAGTTGGCATACAGTTGATAGATAGGAAGAGGTAAGGACTTGCATCCCTTCAAAAATATTTAGCAACTTTTTTGTGAATTAAGTGTTTGATAACTTCTAATAGATGTCTATTTTTACATTCTGTAATGCCATTTTGTTGAGTGTAAGGACAAGATGATTGATGAACAATACAATTTGTACGCATAAATTCCACAAACGATGAACTAAAGAATTCTTTTGCATTATCTGATCTTAAAACATGAATAGACGCACCAAACTGATTTTGATTTTAGCACAAAAGTTTTGAAACTCAGAAAACACTTCTGAATAATTTCTCATTAAGTAAAACCATGTTACACAAGAGTAAATCATTTACAAAAGTGATAAAATATTTAAAATTAAGTTTTGAACTAACAAGACATGATCCCTAAACATCAGAATGTACTAAATAAAAAAAAGCCTATCAACTCTTTATCGACTTACAAAGGATAAGACATACGGTGATGTTTACCCAACTGACATGACTCACAATCTAATGAAGACACATGATTCAAAACAGAAACTAACATTTTTAAATTTTGTAAAGATGGATGACCTAAACAACAATGATTATCCAAGTAGAGAACGGAACTGAAGCAAGCTACTGCTTTAGAACATCTCAAGATGATAAAGACCTCTAGATTCACATGTGCCAGTCGTTCTCTGCATTCCAAGTTCCTGAAATACACAATGTTCAGGAAAGAAATTCATTGAACAGTTCAAAGATTTTGTGAGTCGGCTATCACAATAAATTAAATAGGAATTTAGATATATAAAGAACAGAAAAGAACGATAAAGATGGTATATCATTAGGAGTGCCCACACGTTCAACGTAAGATGTAATGCCATCCGCTAATGCTATAGGAAGCAATGAGGATACTAAATTCAAAGTGAAAAAGGTACCTTATTTCCAGTTATATGGTCGGATGCTTTAGAATCAATAACCCATGTACTAGGAGCAGTAGATGTAAAACATGCAGTAGCGTTACCTGTTTGAGCTAAAGTGGCAATAGAAGAAAAATGGTATTATCTGAGGAGCCTGGAATAATTGGAACATTTGGTACCTTCCAAATTCTTCATCAGACATAGTCACACTCCTAAATGAAGATGAATCATCTTGAATTGATGCCACATGTACTATTCGAGTAGGCTGTGTAAGCTTACCCATCAATCTCCAACAAGTAAACACTGTGTGTCCTTTCTCTTGCAATAGTGACATATCACGTCAGGATCACTAATTTGTTCAGAAGCACCTCTTCTACCAAACCTACCACCTACGTGATCGCTATTGCGACCGCCTCCTCTGGTACCACGTCTTCCACCACTGCCACCTCTGCCACCTCTGCCTCTAAAACTATCAAACTGTCCAAGTTATCGCTGCTGGATGCTTAAGGTTGATTATTTTGAGACTCCTGTCGGTTAATTGTGAGGCGCATTTGGAAAGATATTATGAAGCAACCGATATGTCTCAGATAATGAGTTCATAGCTGAACTTTCCATCATCTATGTGCCGACGTGAAATCAAATGGCAACCCCTACGAACATAAGAACACCAGCTACTTCCACTGAAGTTGCATTTTCCTCAAGTCTGTAGATATTAGAAACATTACTCTCAATTCTTCAAACACCATCTTGAAGTTTGCATAATGCTGTGAAAGGGGCTATCCCCGGTTTTTACCTCGAAGCAGCTCCTGTACCATATCTACGCCCTGTTTAGGTTGTTCGATTCTGAATATAACTCTTCTAGGCACTCTCACATCTCCTTTACAGTTGACATACACATGATCCAAACTATTCAGAATTTGAGAGAAGTGTGCGTTCTCTCTCCACTCATCAGTCATGGCTCTGGAGGAGGCTCGGTCAAATATCGCTTCTTCCCGTCCTCTCACATGGACTTCCACAAAATTTCTCCATTGCAGATAATTCTCTCCATTAATTAATAATTTCGATTTGTGATTTTCATGATACAAACTCGCGAACTACAAGTTTCAAACCAGACTTCAAATCCTCCTTCAAGACTAACACAGCCAAATAAAAATAAATCCTCCCTCGGGATCCCTTTGCCAAACAAGAGCACCAAACACTAAACGATTCTCCACCGGGATCAAATTAAATATACCAAAATAATAACTAACAACCAAACATACAAAAAAATCCCAAACACCTTATACTAACAACCAAACATACTAACATTCCTAAGCACCCATTAAAGGACTACTCAAAAAACACCCACATTTTTTAACAACCTTGTGTTTGGCTGTTTTTTTTTTGTTTTTTGAATGTTGTTTGTTTACAACAACAAGAAGAAGAAACAAGAAGTGGGGATGGAACTTGAGGAAGAAGAGGAGATGTTGGCCATCACGAGAGGAGGAGGAAGTCAAAGTTCGAAATCGAGGATGAAACCGAAGTCAGATTCACGATCTGAAGTCGAAACTACGGTTTTGAAGTCGAGTACTAATCGAGTTCGGCTTCAAAGCCAAGGGGTTTGGGTTTGTTTCGAATCATATTTGATTCTGGATTTGCTTCGAAGTCGTAGTTGAGGGCGAAGCAAGATCAGTGATGGCAAGGTGAGGTTAGTGAAGGCAAGGTGAGGTCGAGGCGATGTCAAAGCAGGATTGAGGCGAGGTTGGGTTAGAGGCGGGTTGGTTGGAGGCGAGGTTGCAGGTCGAAGACGAAGGCGATGAGTTATTGAGATGGGTCCAATTGCTCTATCGATGGGAAGAGGAAAAGAAGAAGAGATAAAGAAAGTAAACCAGATATTAGGCTCTCATACCATGAAAATATAATTTGGGAGAAAATTAGAAAGAGATCTCTTATCTCAATTGTATTATATAGATACATAAAAGCCTAATCCTACCATTCTTATACTACTTATATAACTCATACTCCTTATTCAACTCTTTTCCTAACACCCATGACAATGGTTTCATATTTCCCAAAGGTTATACATATATACTACATGCCATAATTTATACATGTCATAAATTTAACATATTTCCACTAGAACATAAAAGTCTCTAAGTACAATCTATCCACCAAGCTAATCACTATAGCTACTCAAAAATGACACCGCATGAACGACTCACACCAATTTTGATGAAGGGTGAACCAAAATAGGACCCAGATCTGCAACAGAGATATAATGGTTGGAATGAGCTACATCGCCAAGTAAGTAGAGATTATGCTAACTAGTTAAGTTATTGAAATCTAAAATAGGCAAAATACCATGATACACAATAATAGTTAACTATTAGTAAACTCCAAAAATAATGATAGTCAACTTGTATAAAATTGAAACCCTAAGACTCACCAATGTAAATTTCAACAATACTACAAGCACCAATTAACCAATGAAATAGATTCATAATGAAATGTGCACACAAGAAATTAGGTAAGATAACAGGCCAATAGGTTAACACCTTAGCTCACGGTTGACAGATGGTGCTCCACTACTTATGCCTACTAGTGTTCAGGCAATAATCGAGCACTGCAACGTTAACAACTTCCATGATACGTGACTTGCTTAATTTCATTGGTATACCAATATCTTTGAATGCATTTGTAAAGATATATACAAACCATGGGCTTAACAAACAACATCAAATAACAAATTCACATCTTTCATTCATAACAACTTGTTTACATAACCAATAACCAAGGATAAATAACAGCTCATGTGTATACATCTCAATAGTACATGGAAAAATACATGTCACAAGTAAAATACTAGCAAATTTAGCTTTCATGGGAGTAACATAAACTATAACATGCATATAATAATAATTTGGAAATATGTGAACACCAAGCATTAGTCCCCGCTTACATTTCAAGTGATAGTAAACTCCAGTAGAGTTGTCTTCACAAGTCCTCCTTCAACGTCGCACCCAATCTCCGAAAGATTAAACATTTTAATTTATCCAGATCAACCTCCATAAGTATATATCCTTTTTATTAGAAACTTGAGACTTAACTAAGGATTTATAGTGCAAAGGCCTCTAAAATCTCTTATAATAATATTAAATAGATCATCTTGTTTGTTTATAATTTTATGGATTTTAACTTTTATTCAAACTCTTCGAATGATTTAAATGTAAAAGGGGCAAGTCTAGGTCGATGTAAGGATTTGAGGAAAATTTTCCCTTCTTTATTTTCCTCTCCTGTTTGCTTGAACCCGAACCCATCTTCCGTTGGGTTCATGAGCATGCTATAATCAACTCATGGCCGCCTATGGACACAAGGTGGCGACCGTGATCCCCGACGGCCGGTGGGGCCGCTGCCAACGAGCTCTTCCTGGAAAAGCTTCCCTTTTATTATTATTATTATTATTATTATTATTATTATTATTATTATTATCATATGATGGTAATAATAATATTATCATCATTATTATTTTAAGAAACATTAAACACAAAATTATTTCTCATAAGTCTTCTTGATATCTATAAAAACCAATCATGAAAAACTTCTAGATTGAATTCTAAGTGAAATAGTAATTTACACTAAATTAATTTTCAAGTGGATCTATCATTTACCTTGATTGAAGCTATCTATTCCTTCATTTCTTCTTTCTTCTTTTGTCGTGACTCTCTCTCTCTCTCTCTCTCTCTCTCTCTCTCTCTCTCTCTCTGCGCTAACTTCTCTCTTCTTTTATTTTTTCTTTTTTTTAAATTTTTTTATTGGACAGTGAGGGCAGCCAAGAAAAGAGAGGATGTTTACACCTTTCCTTCAAAGTTTAATTGGGACTGGTGTTCATCTACTTCACCTCACTTATCCACCTTTTCTCCATCTGGGACAACTACAAGAGGCGCTTGGTCTCTCATTGTCAAAGACAAACACATAGCTGTGTCTTTTTATATTTTATAATTTTATAATTATTTATTTTTCAAACTAACAAGTTTCAGCTTTAAACTCAAATTAAAAAGTTTGTTTGTATTACTTAATTAGTTTAATTGCTTAATTTGTGGATTAGAAAATTTGGATCTTCACATCTACGGGGTAGAAAATGATAATGATTGGAGAAAGAGGTAATTATATTGATATATATTTTTTTAAGTATATCAGTTCATAATATTTGAATTTAGTGTTTTTTCCTCCTTTCTTGTTATCGCATTGTTCTTCGAGTTGAGAAACCATTTGATTCTCAGGTCTGAATATATATCAAAATTTAATTTCTTAGTATTACTTCATTTGGTTAACATATGTGTATAATCGCTTTCATAATTATTGTTTGTTTTAGGATCCTTATCATGGACCTGGTCAAGCGATGGGTCTAGCTTTCTCAGTACCTGTGGGTATTAAGGTTCCATCAAGCCTTGGTAATATATTCAAGGAACTTAAGAATGATCTTGGCTGTTCTATTCCGTCACATGGAAATTTAGAAAGATGGGCAGTACAGGTAAAATTCATGATTTGTTTGATATAGTTATTTACTTTTAGTGCTTTTATTTACTTATTGTTGATTTATGTTGTACATGGTTTCCTGCATTGTGCATCCTCTTCCTTTTGCCATCATGACATCATTCTTTTAACATTTCTGTGGAGTACTGCTGTTATGGTTGATGCCAGTTTTGTGTTTCTTGTATCGATCTACGCTGCTAAGCCTATAGATTCTTTAACTTTAAAACCAAAACAAAAAACATTCGACATTTAGGCTGAACCCATTTGTATATGTATAAACAGCATCATATGCTGTATTTCATTATAGTTTCATCTGTCTCTAATAAAGCTTATCTGTAAATTGTTCTTAAATTGAGGTAAGGTTAAGGAGGAGTTGGTGTTTGGTGTAATTGAACACCAGCAGGTAGAGGATATTGATTCCTATGAAATTTCTTCCTAAGATATTCTTTATTGCCCTGACTGTTGATAATATCTTCATGTAGGGTGTTCTTCTACTCAACACTGTACTTACTGGTATGCACCTCTTACACCTTATTTTATTCTTATAGTCTAGCACTCTCCCTCCTCTCCTTAACTGATATGCAGCTGCAGAATTGGCAGCACAATTATTCATTTATCTTATTCTATCTGCATATTGTATATTAGATGGGGAAAACATGATTGAGTCTTTAATTGCCGATTTAGTTTTATTTCTTATGGTAACCTTTGGTTGGTTGTGGAAATTCTTATATATCTGCTCTCAAGTGGAAAGTTTTTGCACAAATTACATTACTGCCTATTTGACCAGTTAACAGAATCACAAAAACTCTAAAGCAATATCTACAAAGTAAAAAATATAAATATAATTATAAGTAGCACGCAAAAGCATGTAGTTAAGATCATCCAAGCACAATTACAGACAATGGATAGTCTTATGCAAATGGAGGGCCACTTCAAATCTCACTAAAGAACAATGAAGAATGTGTGAACTGATATTTCCATGTTGAAACCACAAAAATGATTACCATCTTGTTGTTCAGATTTTAATGTTTGTTTAATTTCATTGCTAAGAAATTACATGTCGCTGCTAGTACTTGTTATCCATTGTTCTCTGTGAGTTGCTATTGACAACAAAACTCTCTCACCTTCGTATAATTCTGAGGGCTTATGTCAAAATCCTTTCGTTTAATTGGTTAGGCAGATGCTTGATTCTAAGTTCACAGTGTGTATATTACAAGAAAATTGATTCATATGATCCTTTCAGTAGTTGGCTGTGGGAATGTTAAGAACTTATCTTGTAGCCTAGTTAGACTACAAAATTCCTCTCTTTGGCATGTTCTGTGAAAATGTACTACTTCCATGAGTTTCATCTCCATAACCGCTTTTATATGGCCACGTTAAATGATCTAGTATTTACTTAACATATGGATTGATAAAGCGTGGTATTTGGTTTGGTTGAATCTAGGTCCTCTACTTGGTACACATTTTACCAAATGTTTCTAAAGTTTAGGTTAGACTCCACCAGAAAGACTTTTAATTGGATGCAGGTTTCATTTTTGGAAGACCACTAGGTTCAACGATCTACCAGTGCCCTAGCTGCCCGCATTTGGGTGAGGTTCAAGTGCTAATTGGTTCTGCATATAATGCCCCTATCAACTGCACCCGGCCATCGAATATGAAAGGCCCTCACTTAGTCATGATTGAAGCCTTAGCAATCATTCAGCTGTAGTTCAGAAAGCCTTATATAACTGTGTAATGATTTCCCTTAAAAAAAGTATGATAATTGCGGAATAATACTGAAATAACATACAGTGAGAAATAACTGCAAGAAGCTGGTGGAGGTGGATGTTGCGGGTGGTGGTGGATGTGCGGTTCTTACAGGATAGATGTGACTCAGGAACTTCTATTAACAGCAAAAATTAGGTATTTCATAGTATGAGGAGGGGTGGGGGTCTGGAATTTTGTTTCAAAGAAATGAATTTCTGTGTTTGGCTGTTTCTAATTTAATGACGGCATATTCCTTTGACTCTTTAGCTTATATTGTGCTTCATATGAATATTGCATGTGACATACTTGAACTCTTTCCTAGGCTAGGGGAATGCGGATGATTTCTCTCGTTTGCATGAGCTTAAAATGCATTAAGTATATCTAGCCGATGACCTGGACACTCTCTCTTGTTCATAGTTGTGTAAGGTGGAAGTTGGCACAAATTCGTGTAGGATTTACTTGACTTGGCAGGTAGGCCTAAAACTTGGTCAATTTTTATATGGAGACTCTCAACTTTGAGTTGTGCTCCACATAACCCATTTTTAATGGAAAAAAATGGATTGGATGATTTTTGGGCATTATAAATTTGTTTTGTTATTCTTCTAAGCCAATCTTACTATAAATCTAATAGTTGGTAACCTAAGTTATAATTGTTGACCCTGTTTGAGGGAGCCTGCATAGCTCCCTTGTTCCAAACTAACTGTAGCATTTTAGTCTTTAAGGACTGAGTTAGGCACATTCTTGTAGACCCAAGCCTGATCCATAATTCTAGAGGTTGTATATAGAGTACTATCCAACTCATTTGTCTCTAGTTTTTCATTTCGGGTTAATATCCTAAAAACCAATTAGATTATTAACCTGATAACCGTTAAACCAAGTTCCTATGCCTCTCTTTTCATCAGATCCATATATCTATTCAAGATTGTGTCTGATGGAGAACGGCTTTCCTGACATCAACTTGAAGTGGATAACTTTGGAGATAAAACATAATATCCAATGTCTCATCCGTCTAGGTGACCAGCTCTATTATTTCAGTTAAGTTAGTTCTTATTTTCTCTTTTAAGCAGTTAGATTTGTTTTTATCTTTTACATTATATTTAGATCTGACTAATCTTTTGAGCAATTGGATTTCTTATTGTCTTTATATTTAGATTCTTACTTAAATAAAAAAAGAACGCTTAGAGATTTTGAAAACACATTTAGAATATTTGCTGAATATCAGTATATCACTCTTTATTAAAGGAATTCTGCAGAATACCACTACCCTTCATATTTAAACTTTTATTGATTAGACCAGACTGCTTTTCTGACTTGGTCCGTCTGATTAATTGGAAAATGCTAGAATGAAATAGAGAAATATATCTCCTTTTCTTGCTTTATTGAATACTTAGTTTCTCAACTACAGGATAAAAATAAGGTCCTACTTCTTGGAGTTGAGGCAATTTACCGCTGCAATTATGACACATGCATCTGCTATTGGAAAAAAAATGCCAAAGTCTTAATTATGATTACAAAGAGAATTCTTTTTTCCCCCTGTGCAACACGCCTTTCTGCTGACTGGTTACCATGGCCATAGGTTTGTAAAGGGTGCTGTAAAAGGCATTTGTCTTTTCAATATTTGGATTTTTCAACTTCTCATCCATATCCCTGATTTCTGCCATATAATCAAATCATTCTGACATACAGGCAGTATAAACATCCCTGTTAGTGTTTCAATCACTTTTCCAGAGACATCACTAACCTTTCAAAAGTCTGGAAACTTCTATTATCTATTACTCAGCAAGAAAGATTTTTCTCTCTCCTCTCATATTTCCACGTATCCCAATTCTCTCCTCAAGGCTCTACATAACCACACCACTTCCTAGCTTTGCTGGTGACTTCTTTTTTATCCTTCACATGAGTCACATCTATACATAAATATTTATATATCAATATCTTACCTATTACATACGTACAAAATATCAATTACTAACTGCTTAGCAACAATGAGAGTTCGACAGGACAGCTCCTACATAGTTGACAGTGTTGACAGTAACACTGCTGTAAATTCAAGAAAATTTGTCAAAATTAAAACTTTAGAATACTGACAATCACAATGTCACCTCTCAAGACTTACTGAATAAAGAATCCAATTCCTTAACCATGTGTGCCACCTCATTCTTAAGATCCGTGTCCTGCCATTGATACTTTATTTGAGTTTGATGATATAAGCGATGTATGTCTCCTCTTGAAACACGACAATCCCTCATCTGATTTTTTTTTTTATAGAAGATTTAATTTGTTATATTAAATAATTCTTTTTTGTTACAATGCAACTTTGTGTGAGAGTGTAATTCAATCTTAACTAGTATCCTCACAAACATGAGAGCCATAGGCAAAAGAAAAGGAAGAAAACAAAAACCGAGTGTGTATAATCAATGAGAAAAAAGAACGAGCGTCTATATAACTGGAAGAGGATGTGATTTGTAGTGGGGCTCATTGGTTTAAACAACATTTTTGAAAGTCTAATGCGCTCTTTTACAAGAAATGCAACTCCTACAAAATTAAAATTTAATTTTGAATCATATTTACATGAAGTTATTTTTGATAATAATATTTCCAAGAAATACACCCCCATGTCTTACATTATGGATCATAATCTACTTTTAAATGAAGATTAAATTAACTAAATGTAAATTTGTGGTTTCACCTTTTCCATGATCACTTCTTTGTAAATTAATTTCTATTAATTGCATAATTTCTCTTAAACAAGTATTTTTATTTACTAATGCAAGCCTTTTATAGAATTAATTTAATTAAATACATTTAAAAAATGTCATGTATGACAAATGTTTAACTTTTATCCTTTGAATAAGACGGGTCGTGTATATTCTAGAAATGATTCAAAATTATCAAATGTTCAGATCCAATAACTGAAATATTGTGTGATTCTTAACATATGAGAGAATTTTAAAAAGAAGCAAAAATTAACTACTCTATCTTGATAATAAAATAATTGGATCATTCTAGCAAATTTACAATTCCTGCCTCACAAGAAATTTTATTTACCTATTTTCTTTCCTCCCCCTACCTTTTGGTTTATTGCCTCGCGTGAATTTCAGTTTCTTTTGTTTTATTTTTTGCAAAGCCCACCAATATCTATTTCGGTATTCAAAACACTACTCAGCTCACTCTTCTACTAATCAAAAGCTCTTCGGGACATCAGGTGAGAAACAATTACTCTGCCACAACTTATGAAGCACAGACAGACTCTGAGGGCCGCCATGTCTGTGTTGGGCATGTGTCGGACACAGGCACGTGCCCGACACGTGTCAGACACGGTTTGACTGTGTCCGACACGAGTCAACTTGTTTGACTCGCCTTACATGATGTAACCGAGTTCAGACACAGAGACCGACTCGTCCTGAGTCGATTATTGGTAGACATCACAGACCGACCCAACATATTATGATATAAAACCCTAAATCCCCACATCGTTCTCTCTAAATCTCTCTCAGATCCAGCAAGAAGAAGAAACGAACCTCTTGGCCAGTGGTCTTGTCATCCTCGTGGTGGTGGATCGTCGCTGTCGTTTTCGGTGGTGGATCGTCGTCCTCATCGTCGATTTGCTTTCTCTCTCTCGATAGGCTGTGGATCGTCGTTATCGGTAGTGGATCGTCGTTGTCGTGGTCGGTGGTTTCGATGGTCTTGTCATCCTCGTCGTGGTGGTTCTTGGTCTCAATGAGGTAAGCTCTCTCTCTCTCTCTCTCTCTCTCTCTCTCTCTCGATCTCAGAGAAAGTGAGAGATCCAGAGAGAGCGAGCTTGTCCAGAGGATCCAGAGAGGAGAGAGAAAGAGAGGTTAATCTTTATAAGGTACTTGTAGCAATTGATTTCATTTATTTTTAATTTCTTTCACCTCCTTCACTAATGGCAACCTACATGAAAAATACACATTTTAATAATTATTTCTTTGATCCAATATGTAAAATCTACTCACAGTGGATAGACAGAGGCAGAGAGAGGTGGAGATAGATGTTGATTGATGATTTATGTTGATTGATTTAATTAATATCTGGATGATATTTTAATTAACATGCTCTCTGTTTTTTCAGTTTATATATGTTTGATTATTTTTTGACAGGTTGATTATTCATTATTCTACTAACATAGGTAGAGTTGTGTAGAAATATCTCTTTCGAAAAGTACCATTGAAAAAATTGAAGACAATGCACTTCTTTGGAAGTATGTAGAGAAAATTAAAAAAATTAGGAACATGGGGAGGAAATTGGCAATAGAATGTAGTTATTGTCATGAGCATCTTAAATGGTCATACTCAAGAGTTGAGGCTCGTCTCTTGCGACAAAACGGTGCCGAAATTAAAATGGGTTCGGTTATTAAACCTCACCATTTGAACGAGATGAAGAAGGTGATGGAGCAAGCGGAGGTAAGGGTGAAAGCTTCCATGGCTAGGCTCGTACGCTTGCAAACATCCTCAAGTACCATTTCACTGCGTCCAAGTGAAGCAAAGAAGAGGAGAGATAATACAGTGGATGCGTCATTTAATATGGGAGCGAGAGAAAAGTTGAATGCAATCATCGCAAGAATACTTTATTCCACGGTTTGTCATTCAATTTCGCAAGGAATCCATATTATGTTATGGCATTCACATATGCCGCCCCATCTCGAGTTATATCCCTCTTGGATACAATTCTTTGAGCACCACTCTTTTGCAAAATGAAAAATCTAAATATAGAGAGAAAATTGGAACACATCAAGAGCATGTGGAGTTCGAAAGGTGTTTCTTTGTAGTAATGGATCGTCGGATGCACAAAAGGAGGCCGATCATTAATTTCATGGCCGTCATCGAAAGCGGGATTATGTTTTTGTCTTTCGTGAATGTCGAGGGATTCACAAAGAGACAGTTTTACATTTCGGATAAAACTTATGGGGAATGTTAGGGAGATTGGACACCAAAATTTAGTCTAAATCATAACTGATAATGTCAAGCTTGCAAGGCGGCGGGTGCCATTGTGGAGGGACAGTAACCTCATATATTTTGGACTCCTTGCATGATGCACACCCTAAATTTGTTCTCAAGAATATATGTGCGCAAGGAAATAAGATATCCTATGAAGAGTGCAATTGGGTCAACGATGTTTCTGGAGATGCTATCATCTTAAAGAATTTTATTATGAACCACTCCACGAGGCTTGCAATGTTCAATGAACACGTAGAGATGAAGCTTCTTTCTATCGCGGAGACAAGATTCGTCTCGATGATTATCATGTTGAAGAGGTTTTATACTATCAAGATGGGTCTTCAAAACTTGGTATTATGTGAGAAATGAACCTTGTATAAGGATATGATGTGGGAAAAGCGAAATCTGTCAAGGGCAAAGTATTGGATGATAGGTGGACAAGATTAACTACATTCTTTCATTTATGGAGCATATTTATGACATGCTAAGGTTTGCCGATACCGATAAGCCATCTCTACATTTAGTGTATGACAAGTGGGGAAATAAAGATCGAGAAAGTGAAGAGCGTTATTTATCGGTATGAAAGAAAAGAGATGATGATGAATCTTCTTTTTATGATATGTACAAAATCTTGGTTGACCTGTGGAATAAGAGCAATATACCACTTCATTGCTTAGCTCATTCAAGTTAAAAAAAAAAAACCTAGAATGAAAACACTATACTTTATTGTATATGTTTCTTGATTTTGTTAACTCATCGAGTCAATCTATTATATGTTTTCTACCATATGTTTTCTTTATGTGAATAGGTATTATACTCCGGAATGGCTTTTGGAGGCCCAAATTTAGTGGCTCCACATTAAGATGAGGAAATCTCTTGTGAAAGAGCTAAATACTTGAAGAGATATTTTCCCGATGGCAACGTACGAAGGTTGGTGAACACAGAGTTTGTGAAATTCTCAGTCGCTTTGGATGCTTTTTCAAATCATGATTCTCTAAATGATAAAGGATTTATGAATCCAAAGCGTCTTCTACTCCAACTTTGCAAGCTTTAGTTGTAAAGCTTCTTGGCCAACCATGTTCATCATCATGCTGTGAAAGGAATCAGAGTACATATTCTTTTATTCATTCCTTAGCTCGGAACAAAATCGTCCTGGAAGGAGCGATAGACTTGATTTATGTGCATATCCATCTACTTTCTCGAAGCACCTCACAATACAATGAAGGAGAAAGAAAGATGTGAGATCTTGGGGGTGATGGGTTTGAAACATTTGAAGGCTCCGGTATTCTAGAGGTTGCCAATCTTTCCCCTTGATGAACCGGAGTTGGAAATCGTGGTGCTCCTGGATGAAGATGAGGATGAGACCATTGAAGTTGGTTCAAACTTTAAATTACAAAGGGCCTCCTAGATTCACATCTTTTGTATTTTGGGTAGTGAAATGCTAGTTTTATGGTATTACATGTTTTTATTTAAATTACCATAACTATGAGTTCTCTTTTGGTTTTGGTTGAATATGTGTGATACTTATGACTCATATGATTTAATTGGGGGGAGAATGTGGATGAGATTTAATTGGGTGAAAATTTATCTATATAATAATAATAATAAAATATTGCTTGCTGTATTCCCATATGTTTTTTTGATTTTGCCGTGTCCTATGTCCGTGCTACATAGGCCACAACTATAATGATGATAGAGAACCCAATAACACAGGAATCACCATGCATTTAAATGCAATAAAATTTTCATTTCAATTTCCACACACTAATACGACAAGGTCGCGGTTAATAGTCGAATGACGTTCCTGTAGTATGAGCGAGGTGCATACTAACATATATATATGAGTAGAAATAATAAAAATAGAGACAATGGAGAAAAACACCTAGGATTTGAAACTAGAAAAAAGACTCGACTTCATCTTATTTCTCTAGAAAAAAAGATAAAAGAGAGAACCTTTATTTCAATGGGCCACTTTATGTTTTTTTTGATGAACAAGTGTTGATGAATTGCTATTTTTCCGTATTCAAATTAATCAACAATATAATATATGTATTTTTTCCAATTTTCCTGATTATTGTTATTTTTAAAGATTAATTTTTTAATTGCATGAGAATTTGTCCCCTAAAAATAAAAGGGCTCAAATATGTGACATAATCAATTGAACAAAGAGAATTTTTATAATACACGAGAATTTTCTATTATTTACCAAAAAATAAAAAGAACACAAAAGTTAAATGTAAAGACTCATTTTAACCTTCACATTTGCAAGTTCCTTGCAATAATCTTTTGATACCTTGATGTTTCCACAGTGAACACATAAATAAATGTATAATAAATTCTAGAAGTTTCTTTTCTTGTAAATTTTCTGCTGGTTTCTAAACTAATTAATGTTTGTTTGTGTGCACCATAAAAAAGATTTGTTTATGTATTGTAAAGATTTTGTCACTTAATTATTTGAATTTTTTAGGCTAATTAATATTTCTTGAGTGGGCATATCAACTAGTGTTATTACTTTGAAAATAGATGAATACGATAAGTAGGTTTTTTTTTTTTTTTTTTTTTTTTGGGGGGGGGGGGGGGGGGGGGGGAGGGGGGAGACAATTAGGTTATTGATGTTGTTTCTGTACGATATAAATTAGTTTAGCATATGTGCCATTACTGGTTTAAAGCAATAATGTCTCTTGTTGATAGTTTGCAGGGTGTCTTATATCTTACAATCATTCTCATGTTCATTTTTAGAAGTTCAATCACTTATGGCAAATGAAACCCTTTTGCCACCCCCCCCCCCCCCCCCACCCCAAAAAAAAAAAAAAAAAAAAAAAACCTTATGTGATGCTTTTATTGCAATTTTTCCGTCATCCTATCAGTGCGGAACCATCAAGCTAATTCTCATTCTAAGAAGGGCTGGGAGCCATTTACTGATGCCGTGATACGAACAATTTCACAGAAGAAAACAGGAATCGTTTTTCTTCTCTGGGGAAATTTTGCACAAGAGAAGGCAAGGTATGTTTTCCACTTCAACTCAATTTGTGAACAATTCAGTACATGAAATCTTTAATAACAAATAGTGGGCATAAATACTAACAATCACAGTTTCTTTGTGTTTCTGAATAACTGGGGGAAAAAACCCTCATCTGTCGGTAAAATATACTCTGGAGTCAGGAAAAAAGTTTTATATAAGCAAGAAAATGAAACCCCAATCTCACCGATATGAAAGATTCACGGGCCTTCAGATTTAATTTGAATGACCCTACATTTAGCTTTAAAGAACTTTGTGTGCTTACTGAACTGGTCATTGTGGTAATATAATGCTGAACATGAAAGAAAAGCAACATGCAATTAGTTTTTAAGTTCTTGGTACAAAGTTTCTCAACAGTATATAAATGTAAATGAAGAGAATGTGCTTTTTGCAACTACTATAAAACTAGCCTTTTCTATTTGTCAGAATTATTGGCAGTCTGCTAAAAGATTGTGGCACATATAAAACTAGCCTTTTCTATTTGTCAGAATTATTGGCAGTCTGCTAAAAGATTGTGGCACAATAGCCTCTCCTCGGATTGATTTGTGGAAACTTTTGTTTGACAGCTGGATTGAGTGCTGTGATTAAATATTTATCAATGCATTCCAGCTCTCCTTTGCTGTTTTAGATGTATCTTTGTCTTTGATTACATTCACTTACTACTTGCAGACTTATTGATGAGTCAAAGCACCACATCCTGAAAGCTGCTCATCCATCAGGGTTGTCTGCTCACAGGGGCTTTTTTGGATGCAGGTTAGTCATCATCGCAATTATCTTCTTGACTTTCTTCTCTCTTTTAATTCTGCGGGTAAGCTTGGAAACACTCGCCAACTCCTTTTTTTGGGGATGAAATTCCTCTCTCTCTCTCTCTCTCTCTTCCCATCACGGGCAAGCTCCCTGCCAACTTGCTCCCAGCTAGTTGGTGCAACTTCTCAACTTGTTTACTTTCACCAATTGCTCTTTATATTATTGAAACTTCTATGGTGGGTCCTTGTCATAGCTGTGTGAAAATTATATTATATTATATATATATATATATATATATATATATATATATATATATATATATATATATATATATATATATATATATATATATATGAGAAAAATGTATATCAGCCCGCGGGCTGAGAGTACTTCTCAGCCTGCGGTGACGTGGCTCAATTTATCACCTCACTGACTTGCGGCCCGCTTTTAGGGAGAAGTTAAATTACCAAATACCCCTTATGAAAAGCTACTTTTTCGGTAAAAGACAATGAATGCTACTTTATTAAATCACGAAACTAATTTGAATGCTTCTTTAATTTTTTTATCTGATTTGATATTTAATGATTTTTTAATATAGTCGCAGTACTTATGAGAACTGCTACCACGGTCGCAGTCTTTTCTAAGGACTGCTACCAAGGTCGCAGTGTTTTTCTGAGGACTGCTACCAAGGTCGCAGTTTTTTATGAGAACTGCTACCACGGTCGCAGTCTTTTTCTGAGGACTGCTACCATGGTCGCAGTCTTTTTCTGAGGACTGCTACCAAGGTCGGTAAAAAGTTGTGAGGGAGGGTATTTTCGGAAATTACAATGTTGAGGTGACTGGCATTAAATTGGGCGGGATTTACAGGATTTTGTCCGCCAAAATTATTACAGATGTGGGGCGGTGATGTTGCCACGCCCGCAGGCTGAGAAAACTCTCTCAGCCTACAGGCTGAGGTACAGTAAGCCCTATATATATATATATATATATATATATATATATATATATATATATATATATATATATATATATAAGTCACAATAGAGCTTAGGGTATTATGAATTTTCACTTTATATTGCTCTTTCTGATAGCTAAGGTGTACTTTGAGAACCTTGACATGAGAAAGCCTTGGATTCAGGGTATATAAACAATTGCAAATAATCCCATGTGGTTCAATATTTGTTTTGCAGCAAATATGGAAATCTAGTATCTGTTTTAAAATATGGATACAAATATGAAAAGTGAACTGTGTGAACTACCTGAATACATATTTGAGTACACCCAATATCTCCTGATACATTCTATTAAATTTTAAATTTGTGTATGTGTTGATTAAGCATAGGCGAGCTGATGTGAACTTTATATATTATTTCGTTATTTTGTTATTTTAATGTAAGAAGGAACTAGAGCTACAAATTTAAGTTTTAACTCGTTTTCTGCTCTGTAAATTTTGGGTTGTATTCAGTAAATATCTGGTCAGTATCCATATATTATGCAAATCTGATTTTTAAAAAAAATACCAAATATTGATACATTGAATTTGATATTAAACAAACTATAGTCTTATCCACATCTGTTAAAAGAGAACTACTACAACCATAGCGATTCTTGTATGAGTTATATCTATTCTGCATTCTTTCTGTGCTTACAGACTACCACCAAGTGCTTCTATTAGTAATTATGGTTTATTGACAACATTCACTCTCTAGTAATTATGGTTTATTGACAACCTTTACTCTTGCAAAAGTTAAAGATATATTTGGCCTTTTACCCTTTCCTTTTAAGTTCTACCCCTTAGTATTATGAATCCATTTATTGCCAACGGCAACAGCTTGAGAAAAGGACAGAATTTGACTGGGTTCTTAGTTAAACCTTACATAAAAGGCAAAAATGTGAGGCAAACATTTGATTCCATCTCATGGTTATGACTTATGTGTGCCTGAAGGTGTTTCCGTCTAAAATACATTTGAGTCACACTTCTTTTGTGCCTTTTTAAATACATGCCATTAAATCGATAAAGGTAGTATTATTGGTTAAGCACGAACTGTTAGTTTCCATAATTTAGTGTTTTTTTCCTTTTCTATTCACATTTTTACTTTTTTGCACATTACATGTTTTGATATTGCATGCATTTTCTTAATCGAGTCGGTATTAATTCTTAATCTTGTATAGATTCTGAACTGTCACATTGAACGATAGCATAAGTAAAATCTTAATAATTCCATTGTGGTTATTCTGTTTTAAAATTGTCTATTTACACCTTACATTGATCTGATTTGTTATATGTCTCTAAGATGCTTCAAAATATTTTTTGCCATTGTATGTGAACTTTTAGATTTACGTAAATCATAAAGAATGTCTCTTTCAATTTTAGTTTCTTTTTGTTCTCAAATTTTCTCCTTTTATTTTAATGATTTAGAATATGTTCTAAAAATAGCTATGGCACTTTTTTGCTGCTAAAGCCTAAGGCCTACCCTTTAGCTGCTCAAAAGTTTGTTATACTAGTTTGCACATCACGTCTTAAATCAAGTGAGAACAGGTGCAGTTAAACATCAATTGAGCAATAAGGTGTGAATTAAACGCATATGCTCTTTGTAATAGAAGGGGCATTTTAAAGGTTTATATGGAAGGAACACAACAGTAATTCATGATGTTCAGATATATTTTCCTCATACTACAAATTTTGGATCAACTAGTGGGCATTCATTCTGTGTTATAAAAAAAAGCAATCTTAACACAGGCAAATGAGAATTGAACCATATGTTTTTTTCATGGTAAATCTTGTCAACATACAACAGTAATATATCAACCGTAGAAAAATAGTCTGACCAGGGCCATCCATTTCTACAAAATTTTACCCAGTCGGGCATACAGACGCAAGGTTACACTTGCACCCAATGTTGCACAACCAGAAATGGCTTATGTAAAAGACAAAAACGGGAGAAGTGTATTGTTGTATTAAAAGAAGGGAAGGGATTAGAAAGAATATATTGGAAAGATCTATAAGAGAAGAATAAACAGTTTACTCCCACATAATCATTCAGATCAGTGTGATGTTCTTTTTCCTTTTAACTATGTCAATGTTTTATAGGAACATACATGGAAATGTTATGATAGGCACGCACGCACCCACATGCACATTTGTATCACTCGTAAAACTTTTTCATGTTAGTACTTTAGGGCGCTAGGACACTTGATGCTTGTGTCCCATTCCCAAGTAAAATTGATGTGAAACATATATGCATGTATGCAAATCAGCAACAAACACTCAATCACGCTTCACCAACATGAAAAGATCGTTGGTAAGACAAGGTTAAAACTAATGAAGCGGATAGGTGTAACAAAGTAACATGCGCAGACAAATCCAATTCATTCGAGAATCAAAGGATAATATATTATGCGACAAAAGATTTACAATCAATATTAAAGCTATTGAATTACAGATAAGCAGATACGTGCAATCTCACGTTTGTGGATAACAGTTAAATCGATAAACTCAGAGATTAAAATATCAGACTCGAGATAGCCAATTTGGATAAGAAACATATCTACTGAGGATCATGTGTGACCTCAATATTTTGTGATGATTGTAAATGTATAGAGCTTACTTCCACGAATCCAGCACTTTGAACAGTGCTTGATTTGAACTCCGGATGAGTAAGATATGATCCAAACAATGAAGCTTGCTCGTGTAGAAATTTTGCTCGTGCACTGTAGCAGGCGGGTTATACTGTAGCATACGGGCGATACTGTAGCGTTTGGGGATTTTGATGGATTTTCTAGTTTTTTTTCTTTGTAGAGAAGAAAGAAATTTGTGGAGAGATAGAGATAACTTTAGAACTAGGGTTTAAGATTAGAAAGAGGGATAGAGAGGGGATAAACAATTAGGGCTTCACACTCTAATTGGGGCTTGATAGGATTTCACACTCTAAATTAGGATTTCCTAGGGTTTCCCACCACTAAGAGAGAAATTTGAGAGATCTCAAAACTCACAAAATTAAGGAATTTTCATAACTTCATTGTATTTTATTATTTGATGCGAGAGGCCTTTATATAGTCTTTTACAAAATTGAATATAACTCAAATTAAAACTCTTAGTCAAAATAGAATTATAATTTCAAATTTAGAAACTAAACTCTTAAAAAAATACAGCTCTAAAATTAAGAAACCCGAAATAAAAAAAACTAAAATACATAGAGTTTCAGTACTACTAGAAAATTGGAACGAGGCATTTCTCTACCGGTGATACACATGCATACACGTGGCTTGATGTCCGCATAAAAAATTATTAACTATTCATGTATGTTTGTGTCCCTCAATCTTACTTGTCAAAAGCTGCTATGTCAGCCACTTTAGGGTACTCAGGCACTTGACGCCGTGTCCCATGTTCCAGTTACACTGACTTTATTTCCTCAAAAAGGAAAAAAAAAAGTTGCACCGACTATAACAAAGCAAAAGACCTTTGGCAATTTTCTGTGGAGAGGGATATTAAATGCTAATATGGTCATGCTTATTCTGAAAGATAACAATTGTATTATCCTAAAGCTTTTCCCCCCGAGTCGATGCACCTTCCTCATAAGCAGGGCTTGATGTGGAACTCTCTTTCTACTGCGATCCTGATTTCGCGCATCTCCTTGTTGCTTACTTTATATCATACCCCTTTTCTAATTAGTTTAAAACTCATTTTGTGGAGCAGGCATTTTTCTCAGACAAACCAGTTTTTAGAGAGAATGGGCCTTTCTCCAATAGATTGGCAACTCTAAATTTGGGGAGCTGCTTCCCAAGTGCTACCATCATGCTAGTGATCTATGAAGTTATCTCCCATGACCAACTTCTCTGGTCTAATTTTGGACAAGCAGAAGTAGTATCAGTTGAGATGCATATATGGTCAGATGATATTAGCAGGGTGCAGCCGTCTGCAATTTTTTAATTTCAACTTAATTACTGTAGAAACTACTTTGCATATCTATAGCAAGCTGAAAACAAAAACTCCAAGTAACCAAGACAATTTGTATGTGTTGTCATGTATTTTAACTAAAGTTGATCGAAGTTATATTCTATATGGTTTCAGCTGAATGGGAAAAACACTGGGTGTCTTAATACTTGATGAATTACTGAAAGGCCTGTATATGTTCGCTGTTCATCATCAGTGATTCGGTGATTTCAAATGTATTGGTGATGTTAGTAATTCACAATTTAATGACCAGTCTGCAGTGTCTAGGTTAAATTTAATTACGATACATGCTCAAGTGAGCATGCTTGTGTCTCATTCAATTTATCATCTGCTCCATCCAAGATTTTTATTTGGAGAAGCAGATCATCTCATGGTGATTGTACATGCTTCAGCTAATTGATGAATTCTAGCTGGTATTTTCTGAGACCTGCAATGTGGCTGTCAAAGTTAAGTATCTTGATCAATGTCATATGAAACTGTTTGTGTCATTAGATTCTGACTTGAAACAAAATTTTGTGTCCTGGAGACACGGCGAATGTTTTAAATCCATTTTAAGATTCAGTAATGTGTTCCTGTGTATGTCTATAAAATCTGAGTTGACACTAAACTTGTGATCCATCTGATGGCTGAAACGAAAACAATATCAGCAGTTTTATGGAATGCTTGGATTGTCTCTTAGAATTTCCCAGCTTACTACTAGCAGAAATACATGAATATTTGAAAGGCTAGCAGTATAGTAAGAATAACAACTGCAACACCATTTTTCTGAGATTTTTTGAAGAGTTTCCTTGCAACGACACCAGTAGACGAATGACTTGTGGCCATCCCCTTTCCCACTGCAAATGTGCAACCAGAATACTAACTACATTGAATGCGTTGTTTCAAATTAGAGAGAGTAGATCAATGACAGCACATATACTAGAACAGACTACCCCATAGAGCATTGTTACCTAATTTGTGTGTGTGATGTGTATAATAAAATGAGTAAAACATTGACAAAAAATTTACTGAGGGGTTGTTTGTTTCATCGTAAAAGTCCGTAATTCGTAAATGACTTAAAACTCGATTACAATTATGGCGTTTGTTTGGACCGTAATTCGTAAAAGACTTATGCAACTCAACTACTACTCACTTGCAACCAAATTACTACTCACTTACAGTCACTTACAGTTAATCTTGTGGTCATGCAAATTTGTATTATTTTTTATGTTAATATTAATTTTTTTTAATATTTAACATTTTTAGTATTTATTTACAATATTAAAATTTTTTAAATCACCAAATAGTTAATTTTGTGGTCAACTTTTCCGCTTACGACTCACAAATTATGACAACCAAACACCGTAAAATACAATACACTTTCTCACTTACAACTTTATATTACTAACCAAATACCGTAAAACTTACATACATGTAACTCATTTACAACTGTAAAAGATTTTACCAACTACGACTTACGAATTACGGCCAATTACGACAACCAAACAGACCGTGACACCAGTCGTTATGTTAGAACGAAAGCTTTCCAACACACAAGTACTCATAATCTGAGAGCTTATAGCTGTTACTAGGTACCATGTGAAGGTAACATTTGCTCCAAGGATTTGATAACTGATGCAGGGAATTCAAAGGATTGGATCCAGTATTGGAGGGTGCCATATATTACTGTTTTGATCAGTTCAACTCTACCAGTGAAAGATAGTGCAGATGACATCCACCCCTCAATTTTCTCTCTGCATCTATCTATAAGCACTGCATAGTTCCTAGCTTTCAAGTAGTTCACTGACAGAGGAATGCCAAGGTATCTTGTGGGCAACTTTCCTTTTGCAACTCCTATAGCTTCCTTCAGTGCACCCTTGTTGTGACACCCTTGACTGAAGAAAATTTTACTTTTAGATTTTATTCATAGCAAGACCAGTATTTCTGCCAGTATCCGAATGACTTTGTCAATTGATTTCAAAGATTCAACATTTCTTTTGGAGAGGAGCATGTCATGAGCAAACAATAGATGTGTGATAACTTTTTCCCCTCCTTTCCTCATAGGCTTAATTTCGCCAGTTTCTACACAGCTCCATTTGAATAGACAGGGACTTCATTACAACAACAAAAATGTAAGGAGACGAGCTCTCTCTCTCTCTCTCTCTCACACGCACTTGTAAGGACTTGGGGGACCATCCCAAAAGACTAACCTTTTAGATTGAGGTTCTCAAATCCTTATTATACTTAAGATCATCCTCATGTCTATGATCTATCCGATGCTTGTTTGACATCCAACTCAACAATGTGTGCAT
>JAVJIF010020457.1:0-88378 GCA_038442645.1 Agave tequilana | reverse complement strand
ACCCTGAATCGGGTTGACTCGACTGCTCGGATTTTTGGCCGCCCGTGAATCACCAGTTGGCCCGTGATTTTCTCGTGAATGAGCAGCTTATTGCCTTGTGATTTTTCACCAATAGGCTCACCTTTAAAATCCAGCAGATGGAGAGAGATCGAGCAGCAAATAGCAAGCCAAAAAAAAATTGCTTCACCTGCATCTTCGCCGGAGCCCCCCGCGGCTTGGGATCCATTTTTAGAATTTGGTTCTTAAAGGTGGTACTGTGTTCTACCACGGGTGGGCATGCAACAAGGGTTTTCTAAATGCAAAAATTGAGAAAAAAGATGCGAATCAATAACTAAGATGAAGCCTAAATGCAACCTAATAAGAATGAAAACTAATCCTATCACCTAACAATAATCGAATGTTGAATGCACATGAAAATTTGAAGTCAGCAAGTAGTTCTCATTAGATTATCACACAACTTATTTAACACTAAGACAAAGAATTTAATCAAAGGCGATCAAATGATAAAAATAATCACGTAATGTTGCTCGTTCTAAACTATCAAGATAAATTAATCGCGTGCCTAAATTCAGAAAATAGTTCTAATTTAATATCCAGAATATAGCAAATAGAGGCCAGGAAGATTCACTCTCACCAATTTTAATGGAACAACAAACAAATTGATAGCACAAAAGATAAACTAATTGTGTACAGGCAAATATCTAATACTGCTGGAAAGGAAACATAACTAATGAGTTTAAGAATACCTAAAATAATACCTGCACCGAAGAAATGAATCCACCCACACTGATCTTGGACAATGGTGATAGGGCCTGGAAATCAGTTGCTTCGAGAATAGATCAAATTTGGCGCGAAACGGGCCTAAAATGGGCTCCATAAAGCCGCTGTCCTGCTGCTGGACTGAGTTGACTCAAGAGGCTCAGTTAGAGTTGACTCAGCTGTTCTGACTCGCTGAACTGCCTGATTGAGTTGACTCTGTCAATCTGGCTCAGTTGCACTGGGTTGGGCTCGGGTTGGATCCAGTTTGGCTCGAATTTGATCGAATTTCAATTAAACGGGTTGGACCGGGTCGGGCGAGCTGAGGTGGATCAGTCTAGGTCAGGTCTCTTATGAGTGAGCGGATCAGACCCAATTAATATGAGTTTGCTTAAACCTGTTATGCTCTTTCCTTCTTCTGCTCGATAGCTAGGGTTCTGCGAGGCAGTTCACGGCAGCGATGGGAAGAGCAGCTCACGGTGGCAAAGGCAAAGGCAGGGAGGGGAGATGAGGCCAGAGACTACATCGGTGGAGGTTGGCAATGACTATGATGGCAAAGAAGATGATGAAGAGGACTACAGAGTTGTCAACGACCCGGGAACGAAGACGAAGACAAAGAAGGGGTTTTCGGGTTCTCACGGCGATGGGGGAGGCGACGAGATCTGGAGGGCGTGGAGACATCATTGAGGATCTAGAGGCGGTGGAACAGTGGCGACGGGGCTCTGACGGCAATGACGAACTTGTTTGTAGTTGGCGAGGGTGTCAGAGTGATGCAACAATGATGGCGATGATGCAGCGACGATAGTGATGGAGTGGCGGTGATGTGACGAAGTCGGCGGGCCTTCAGTGATGTCAGGGATGACGTGATGGCTGACTAGGGTTCGGGGGTGTCGTCGGGAGGAAGGAGGAACAATTGATTTTTTTATTTTATATATATATATTTGAAACTAGAGAAGAGAAAAGAAAGATGAATCTAGAGTTTTTTGTGGAGGAGGCTAGGGTTTTTTTTGTACAGGGAAAAATTTTTGAGGGAAAAAAGAGCAGGATTTTAGTTATGATACCAAAATTGATGTGAGATTAAAACTGAAAGTTTAGATTGAGGATATTGAAATCGGATCGCAATTTAGTCGTTGGCTTCACCACCAGTTGACTTAGTCAAAGTGAGATCAAATCAATACCAATAACAATGTTTTTAATCAGTCATTCATTCCTTTATTCATTGAATTGAGTTTCTTTAAATAGATTCCTACAAAGAGAAGTTTTCCACCATACTCAATGTGGGACTAAATAGTAGAAACTCAAAACCCATACAAGTCTAAAGTAAGGCATAACCAACTAGACTAAAAAAAAACTCCAAATACTGGCTAAACAGAGTCCAATGAACTTAAACGAAAACCAACGACAACTATGACAAATGGACTAAACAATTGTCCAAAAACTAGAAATAACCACAACTAAACATGACTCAAAATTAGAACCTAAGATAGGCCGTTGTGACATAGCGACGACGGCGCTGATACGTGTGAAAAGGAGTCGGTGTGATGTCCCTATCAGACTCAACCAAATGATGGTGTCTTTTCTAAGAAACACCATTCGTTTCTGGTTTATGAGCTTATGAGGATAAATCATCTGTTAAATTGTGCCTTCATATGCTAGAAGCTCATGATATCCAGTTGACATATATTCACCTTTAAAATTAAACCTGAAGTGCTTGCTGAATTTTCAAAGTGGGTTCTTAATCATGTAACCAATCCTGAAGTATGAAGATAAATTCTCTGTGGCAGCACATAACACCATGTTTATCAAGTAAAACTGTCAATAAACACTACAATAGTGAGAACCATTTGTGGTGGGTCAAGAGCATGCCTTTACAAATCAAAATGAGTCAATAGACTCAATACAATGATAAATTAGAGGAAATGTTTCTATTAAACTGTAAGGTGTTTGCTTAAGAGCTTACATATAAAGGGGGAAGAAGCTAGAGTTAGAAAGTTAGCGGGAGAATTTAGAGAACATATTTTAGAAAGAGAGAGTGGAGAGAAATTTGAGTGGGAAAGGAGGTTAGAGGGAAAGACTTTTTGGAGAGAAATTAGATAGGAAGGAAAAGCTAACGACAGGAAGTTATTGAGTAATTGGAGAGGGAGGAAAGAAAGAAGAACAAGAGAAAAATTAGAAAGGAAAGGAAGCTAGAAGGGACACGAAGTTAGTCACAGAAATTTACGGAGAAAGGACGTTAAAGGAGAAAGAACTTTAGAGCTAGAAAGTAGAGAGAGAATATAAGTTAGAAAAAAGGAAGTTAGGGAGAGAAATTTAGAAAGAGAGAAAGTTATTGAGATAAACTTTAGAGACAAAGCATTAGAGAGAACTTTTAGAGAGGTAAGGAATCTATGAAGAATAAGAGGGTTACCGAGAGAATATGATGGTTACATAGATAACATGATGAAAAAGTGTCACATTGAAAGGCTATGAGGATTCCCTGTTAAAATCCAAAATATCTTAGGGGCATTTTCTGTAATTTACCGTAAATAAAGTTACTACCAATGCACCTCTATTTGTCTATACTAGCATATATCTATTGATCCTTTTCAATGTCAATAAACTAGCATATCAAGAGAGACATCATTGTCTTGTTTATTTGGTCATCAATATGACAACGTAATTAGATTCCAATGTGTATTTATGTACAGGAAATTAGTACTATCTCTGGTATAATTGCCATAGGATGTGATTTCTTTAATTGCACTTTTCATTCTCTCTCTTTTTTCTCCATATGCTTTCTATATTTTCCCCTTGTCAGTAACATGTCCAGTGGTCAGATTCATTCTATTGTGTTGCTTACACTTGTCATGCTTGAAGCTGGTAAGAATGAAATAGCTATCTATGCGAGGATAGATATTCTACAGTTTGTCTCTTTGAGGAGTTTATTCCTGCTGATGCGATTATAGTTATGGTTAACTGTAGTATTTCTATAGTCAAATCAATTTATGCTGATGAGGTATTACTGAAGTGCTGAAGCATTTGTACCAGGTGGCTACGACCCAGGACTTCGATCTTACAGCAAAAGGTATTATTCAGTTATAAATCATCTATATTTTGGATTTTGGATTCTTATGCTGCCATTGTTGGTGATCATCCTTCTAGCAGAAACTCTGGAAATCAAAAGAAGATAAGAGAATATACTGGAAGGGTTGCTTCTTCTGAACAGCAACAAAATGCATTAACAAGAGCTGAGGAGCTACAGAAAAATTTGAAGTTGAAACACCCCTCATTTGTTAAATCCTTGACCCGGTCAAATGTCTCCGTGTTTTGGCTTGTAAGTTATAAACAACTAAAATAGCTGGTGACTAACCAACAAATTCTATTAAGACATAACATTTGCAAGTTTCTGTCTTGTTATGATTAAGGGTTTTCCACTGAAGTTCTGCGAGGAGAACCTCCCTGCTCATGAGCTGAAAGTTGTAGTAGAAGACGAAAAGGGCTTAGAGCACAAAATCAACTATCTTGGTTCCCGAGGTGGGTTCTGTGGTGGGTGGAAAGGTTTTGCATCAGGCCATAATTTGGAAATTGGAGACGCCTTAGTGTTTGAGTTGATTGAGCCAGCAAAATTTAAGGTATATGATTAAAACTTGTTTTTTCTGTTTATTGTAGTTGTACTACTACCTCGCACACGGTTACCTTGTTTACTGATTAGCTCTCTCCATCAATTTGCATCTTACCTCCTTATGACATATGATTACTTATCAGAACTCAATTTTCCCCCTACATTTTTGATGTAATACAAGATCACAATTACCTTCAATTCAAAGAAAAATGAAAACTAGAGTTTTGAGAAAAGAGGAATTAGGGTTTGAGAAAAGAACTAGAAAAATTTGGGCTTCGCACCCCTTGCACCGCAGGCTTCACACCCCTTACACCACAGGCTTCACACCCCAATACTCAAAGAGCACACTCAAGAGAATTTAACTAAAAAATTTTAATTTAATCATTATCTACCGAATAAAAGATGTCTAATGCCTATTTATAGGCTTTTACAAGAGAGCACTTCTAGGGGATAACGATGTGGTATTAAACACCCACATAACAAAAGAAATATCTACTCAAAAAATAGCTAAGGCATAAAAATAACTAGCAGCTGCTGATGTCTTCATCAATTTTCCCGGGGTGGGAAAACTCGACCCTATCGAGTGAGAGCTCTGATTATAAAAATCAAAGAGTTAAGAAATTACCGTGTAGCTTGTGGCTAACGGGTCGTGTCCACGAGGAGGAATGCGATGAAAGCTTTTCGGTTTTTTTTTAGTAACAAAGAATTGTGCTAGTTTTTTAGTTGAAAAGAGAATGAAGAGAAGGGAAATGATTAAAAGAAAAACTTAAATTTGGAGAAGGCTTTGGAGAAGGTGATTTAAAAAGTTTGAAAATTGTTGGTTGATTATAATATAAGAAGGAGAAGATCTGGGCTCACTAATTTTATTTACTTCACTACTTATCTCAAGAATAATTTTAGTCCATCACTTTTATCATAGGCAAAAGAGTTTAATTTCTTTTAGTGTTCAAGTAAAACAAATGAGATGATTTCTGATCAAATCTTGAGATCTTTCTTAACACAACATTAAAAATAGAATGTTAAACCATCAAGCGCGAGAAGCAAATATGGAATAAAAACGATTTACAAATAGTTGTGCCTTGAAAATCCAAGTGTTAAAAGAAGAGCATCATCATGAGCTTTCAAGAATAAAAATTAACTTTAGGCCTTATGATTCAAGAGAGTTCTTCCATCAAATTCAATCGAGAGAGAAGAGGTAGAAAACATCAATTAGTGAGCCCAGAAAACGATTTAGCTACTCATTATGAAATGAAAACAAACAAGAAATTGACAGTTAAACACAAACATACCGAATTCAAGTTGAGTTGGAATGCCAAGTAGAAGCTCCTTTGATTGTCACTTCAAAGACGAATTACACACTCAAATCCACTCTTCTCTCTTTTCTGGTCTAAACTAAAAAAAGAATAAAGAGGAGATACAACTTCTCCAAGCTATCTAACAATGTTCCTAAACCCTAAAAATGAACAATAAATTTAATCCTAGTCCTCCCTCAATTTTCAGTGCAAAACCCTAGCTTTTATAGGCAAAACCTCAGAGGGAAAAGAGTGAGGAGCGCTCCCCTTATCTCCACCAACAAGCCGCGGATCGCGGCTCCGCGGCCTGGATGTGGCCAATGGAGGATCAGTTGGCGTGGCTTTGGGCTTCCTTTTGTCTTGTTGGATTTACTGTTGCAGCTCCTCGATTTGACGAAACGATCTTTGATTTGTTGGCTTCAATCGCTTGATTTGGGAGGATTCATTTCAGCCGGTTTTCAACCTCTCTGATATGCCAAGATTTGCCCTGATTCCCTGATTTCGAATTTATTCTGAATTATAGAGCTTTGGGCTCGTTTCTCTGGCCTATCCTTTAGCAATGAGCCTGCATTTTATAAAGAACAATAGGACTTATTAATATGATTTATTTAGATAACAAGCATGGAAATGTGACAATATGTATGCAATATATGTGACCGATCACACCCCCACACTTATCTTTTGCTCGCCCTCGAGCAAAATATCAAAACTAATCTTAATCAATTATTAGACCACTTTCGCAGGTCACTCGATTGCACTGAGCATGTGCAACAAGCCATTAAACCTCTAGGTTACCCCTAGAGGACGAGTTTTGTCTTGTGAGGGTTTTCAGTGTATTGCACCCACAAAATCCATAAAGAAAGAGAAAAAAGTTAGTATTTTCGAAAAGCATTTTGAAAAGAGAAAATATTTGAAGTATATTTGTGAGAGTTTAAGTAATCTATAAGTTATAGGAATATCAAATTTTTTATTCCTAAACTTAGTCTCCATTCAAAAACATGTCATCAATCAAAGTAAGGAGTCAAATTGTCTTTCTCATCTAGTCTATTACTTTACCCTGAGTCATATGCACCATCGTGACTATGAAGTTTGACTAAGGGTTCTTTAACATTAACTCCTATGCCTTATTTATATTTATTTTTGCTGGTATTTATTTCTCAATTCCATTAGGCTTTCTAGTCTGCCCATGTAACGAGCTTTTAGTCAGTGACACCCAAGCCGGACAGTTTTAGGGCACCAGGTGAGAAAACACCCCTAAGGACTTAAATACTCGAGCAGACTAGGCCACGAAACTAAGGTTTTTATTTATAAAATGTACCCCTTTTAGGCGTGAATACTTATGCTTCATGAGGCACAAATACCCAGCTTAATCAGAGGATATATATATATATTTTCAAACTTATCTAATTATCTTTTGCATAAATACCAAGGCTTGCTTAGGCCAAAGCACCTAGCTAATCAATAATTAGATTTGTTTATTTTTTTTCATACATATATATATATATATATATATATATTTATAAGGCATAAGAGTCTTTGTTTTTAAACCCTAAGTGTGTAAGTGTATTTAGTGTGCATATTTCATCAAGGTAAATATCAAGACTAAATTACTTTGACAAATTTCTTCCTAACTCTAAAAATCAAACAAATAATCTTATTTTGACCAAGTTTATGAAATACTAATTTGATTTTCCTATTCCTTAAAGTTGACTCAATTTCTTACAAAAAATATGTCAAAATATTGTTTCTATTTTCAAAAAGTTTTAAAAGTAAAGAAAATGTTAAATTTTTTTTAATAAAAAGAAAAACCTAAGTTATGTTAGAACCCTCCCCCACACCTATCTCATGCATTGTCCTCAATGTATTATTAATGCATAGATGCATGAAAAAGAAGACAGGGAAGGACAATACTATCTTGAGGTGTGGTTCCGGTGGTGGTCTGATGGGTCCACGAAATGCGGCCCAATCGACTTTTCGTGGAGTTCGGAAGAACCCACCAGAAATTTCTCTAATATAACCCACTAAAATGATATATACATGAATGATTTTTATTAAATATTTTACCCCATCTAATTTTCAAATTTCATAATTAATTTTAGAGTCAATTTTGTCAACCGTCTTGTCCCAAAATGGAGTGTAAAAAGATAGAATGATTGACTTGGACTTAGGAAGTATGGGAACTAATACCGACTCAGGAAAGTGACTTAAGTCAAGTAAAGGTTCAGGACTCGAGATTGGTTTTGGATGTGGGTCCAAATTAAGAAGTTGAAACTCAAGTCCACATTCATTTTCCCACAATGGAATGTGACTTAATATTGATGATTCAAGTTCAAGAATGACAGGTGTAGGAATCAAAACTGACTCTAAAATATTACTCAAATAGGGTAACAAACAAGGAGTCAATATTGATTCGAGAATTTGAACTGGATCACAAATTTGAGAATCTAGGTCACATTTCTCATTGAGTTCAATTTCATAAAAATGAGAACTTGCCAATTTGTTAATGAGACTTTCAAAAGTATGAAATTGGTCAAGTTCAATAAAATGATCATCAAATATGGGCGATTCAATTTCATTATGAATTGGCACATGATCCAATGTTGACTCGGGAAAAAGATTGAAATCAGGTGAAGACACCGGAGTCATAATTGAATTAGGAAGTAGAATTGAATCACTAAGTTGAGGTTCATGATCATATTCATTCTCAAGTTCAATTTCAGGAAAGGGATAACTTGCCAAACTGTCAATGTCATTTTCAAAATTTGGAGTTTGGGCAAGTTCAAATGATTGTTCTGAAATGGAACCTTGTTTTCTAAAACAACATGACTCTTCAGCTCTAACAGAATGGTTAACGACATAAGAACTGGCCAAACGGTGAGAGCGTAGAGTTTGGACCATCATATCTATGTCATGATTACGAGCGTTTTGAGCCTGAGTCATGGCTTCAAGCATCTTTTCATAATTGATAGGTTCATCGTTTTGTTGCGATTAGGCTTGAAAAGATGAAGTTTTGTTTTAGAATTGGTGGTAAAATTGTGAGTCCATCAGATTTTGTGATTGTTGTTTGGACTCACGCATACTCATTTTCAAAATTGATGGTTTTCTATTTGGACTGGTGGACTGAGCATGAATCTTGAAAATGTTGTGGACAAGGTGGATAAGGAGGACAAGTTGGTTGAAAATTGGACTCGGGGGAGGTGAATCCCCACTGACTCTGTGAAGAGTTGAAATTATTCTGGAAATTATAGTTATAAGATTGGGGGCATGGGTTATATTGATTCGGATAAGACCAATCCGGCACACTAGGTTGGTTAAAGTTATGATATGCCGGGTTGGTAATATCCGAAAAAGTGGTTAGTGTGTAATAATGATTACCATTAAAATTGGAAAAAATGTTGTTATAAGCCATATCACACAATAAACACAAACAAAGAAAAACAAATAAATAAGCAAAAAAAAGAAAAAATTCTAACCTAAGTTAGGGTAGACCTTTGACCTAGACGACTCCTAACTGGTTAGACTGTCCATAGGAGGTATAATGCAGACTTTGACCACAAGCTAATCAGCCAGGTCAGGGCAAGATTGGTGGGAGGTTATCCGTCAAAGACGTTCCTTAATTAAGTAACCACCAACCTTCGGGGTTTCGGCCCTCAATCCCTTTCCTTAGTACTGATTTGGCAGGAGTCAAATTCTAACACCTTCCCCCCTTAGGATAATCTCCTAATTGAGTCCAAGATGTCCCTAGGGCCAACGTCTACTCACTTTTAGTTAGGTTTGGGTTAGTGAGTGAGGAAATTGCTTGTGGGCTAAGGGAGGGTAATGACTTCCCCACCTTATCTTGTTTATAGGACAAGCCCTTAAGATTGATTGTGCAAAGTGTGCAGGATAAAGAAAAGTAACATTCAACAAGCAAATAATCACTCAAGAATGTTTCCTAAACTATATGCCATGCAAACGTACCTTTTACTCCAGCACTCTTCAACAGTAATATAAAATGTAAACGAATTAGACACGTGCCTAAATGCAAAGTCTAAGCCGTTTTTAGCATTTAACAAACATCATTTTACTGTTGAGGTTAGAAAGGAAGTACAGTGAGACAAATAAGGAAATAAATAGCTACAGATTTAAACTTTGCAATTCAGCTAACCTGCAGAAAATACAGGTTAGTAGTTCACTCAGATTGGCACAGGAATGTAGCAAATCTGAGGGCTTCTTGGCTCTGCTTTCTTTAAGCAGAGTCCAAGGCCACTTATATGTCCACTGCAGCAAAAATTTCTTGTTGTCAAACCTGTACACCAAGAACAAAGAAGAAAGTTAATCAAAAATGTATACTTTAAAGAGAATTACTTATCGTCCCTCCCCGGCAACGGCGCCAAAAATTGATTGTAAAAATCAAAGAGTTAAGAAATTACCGTGTAGCTTGTGGCTAACGGGTCAATGTCCACGAGGAGGAATGCGATGAAAGCTTTTCGGTGTTTTTTTAGTAACAAAGAATTGTGCTAGTTTTTTAGTTGAAAAGAGAATGAAGAGAAGGGAAATGATTAAAAGAAAAACTCAAAATTTGGATAAGGCTTTGGAGAAGGTGATTTAAAAAGCTTGAAAATTGTTTGGTTGATTATAATATAAGAAGGAGAAGATCTGGGCTCACTAATTTTATTTACTTCACTACTAATCTCAAGAATAATTTTAGTCCATCACTTTTATCATAGGCAAAAGAGTTTAATTTCTTTTAGTGTTCAAGTAAAACAAATGAGATGATTTCTGATCAAATCTTGAGATCTTTCTTAACACAACATTAAAAATAGAATGTTAAACCATCAAGCGCGAGGAAACAAGTATGGAATAAAAACGATTTATAAATAGTTGTGCCTTGAAAATCCAAGTGTTAAAAGAAGAGCATCATCATGAGCTTTCAAGAATAAAAATTAACTTTAGGCCTTATGATTCAAGAGAGTTCTTTCATCAAATTCAATCGAGAGAGAAGAGGTAGAAAACATCAATTAGTGAGCCCAGAAAACGATTTAGCTACTCATTATGAAATGAAAACAAACAAGAAATTGACAGTTAAACACAAACATACCAAATTCAAGTTGAGTTGGAATGGCAAGTAGAAGCTCCTTTGATTGTCACTTCAAAGACGAATTACACACTCAAATCCACTCTTCTCTCTTTTCTGGTCTAAACTAAAAAAAGAATAAAGAGGAGATACAACTTCTCCAAGCTATCTAACAATGTTCCTAAACCTAAAAATGAACAATAAATTTAATCCTAGTCCTCTCTCAATTTTCAGTGCAAAACCCTAGCTTTTATAGGCAAAACCTCAGAGGGAAGGGAGTGAGGAGACAAGGGGAGCAAACGCTCCCCCTATCTCCACCAACAAGCGCGGATCCGCGGCTTGGGCCGCGGATCCGCGGCCTGGATGTGGCCAATGGAGGATCAGTTGGCGTGGTTTGGGCTTTCTTTTGTCTTGTTGGATTTACTGTTGCAGCTCCTCGATTTGACGAAACGATCTTTGATTTGTTGGCTTCAACCGCTTGATTTGGGAGGATTCATTTCAACCGATTTTCAACCTCTCTGATATGCCTAGATTTGCCCTGATTCCCTGATTTCGAATTTATTCTGAATTATATGGGCTTTTGGGCTCGTTTCTCTGGCCTATCCTTTAGCAATGGGCCTGCATTTTATAAAGAACAATAGGACTTATTAATATGATTTATTTAGATAACAAGCATGAAAATGTGACAATATGTATGCAATATATGTGACCGATCAAGCTCCCCTCTTGAAGCATATCAATCGGGCCATGGAGGTGGTCGTGGCAACACTAGTGTATCACATCGAGACCAAGGTGGTGGAGGTGGAACTAGCTTCCATGACAAATAGGTGGTTGTCGATGGAACTCGAGTAAGATACATGCAGCGTGACAAGTCAACTCTGCTCCACTGACATCTAACCCATATAGCGATATATTGATTTCCTGTGAAACTAGCTCTTGGAGAAAGATCTGTAAAGAATCGTACACATCAGACGATTTCAAGAAAACTGAGGCCTAAGAATGCAGGGCCACCTTTCAGCGGATGGTAAGCAAGGTCTTCAAGGACCTTATCGGGAACACCATGGAGGTATATGTAGATGATATGTTGGTGAAAAGTGTACGACGTACAGAGCACCTCCAACATCTAGACAAAACCTTCAATCTCCTCAGGCAATCGAGGTAAAGCTCATTTTCGGAAAGTGTACATTCGGAGTAGCCTCCGGAAAGTTCTTAGGATACTTGGTCACCCAACGGGGCATCGAGGCCAACCCCGGCCAGATATCAGCAATCCTGAACATGAGGTCACCCAATTGTATAAAGGAGGTCCAGATGCTGAACGACCGTCTTGCAGCCCTCAATCAATTCATCAGCCGATCCACATACAAGTGCAAGCCGTTCTTTCAAGCCTTGAAGAAAAGGGCAGCGGACTTTCATTGGAACGAGGAATGCGAAATGGCCTTCCAGGAGTTAAAGAGATACTTGGTTTCACCCCTTGCTATTGAAACCCTCCTCGGGAAAGACATATCTCTACCTCATTATCTCGGAGTTAGCAGTGAGCGGAGCCTTGGTTCGAGAGGAAGGGGCAAAAACCAGTGTACTGTGTTAATCACACCATGAACGACCCCCAGACCAGTACCAAAAGCTGGAGAAGCTAGTGTTGGCCATCTTCATCATCTCGAGGAAGCTCAAGCACTACTTCTAAACCTTCCCAATGACAGTCTTCACCGAGCACCCGTTGAGGTCCATTGTGGAAAGGCCGGAAGCAACATGAAGGATATCAAAATGGGCCTCGGAGCTCAGATTCTACGGGCTCAAATATGAGCCGAGGACAGTGATTAAATCCAAGTACTAGCCGACTTCATCGCCGACTTCACCCCGGGAATCACAGAGCGTGCCGACCAACTTGAAGGATGGGTCTTGAATGTTGACGGAGCCTCAAACAGTAAGGGGCGAGAATCAGAATCATTCTCACCACCCCGGAGGGATCCATCATCGAGCAGTCCTTCACCATAGGCTTCCCGACATCTAACAACGAAGCGGAATATGAAGCTGTCTTAGCTGGGCTCTGAGCGGCTATCACCTTCGGAGTTACGGGGCTCAAAGTTCGCTATGATTCTTCACTGGTAGTCAACCAAGTCAACAACAAATACGTCACGAGAGATTCTTAGATGTCGGACTACTTACAACTCGTCCTTAAGTTGAAGTCCAAAATCCCCCGATGCGACTTCAAGTGGGTCCCCAGGTCCTCAAACAACCACACAGACTCACTTGCGAACGTGGGGGCAGCTGTGGAGTTCCAGTTCAGACGGAAAATCCCTATCGAGCTCATTACTAACCTGAGCGTCCATCAACCGACAGGAGCGGTCCTATGCCTCGACACCTCACCCGGGTGGAAGAGTCTCATCATTTCTTACTTGAAGGAGGGGACACTTCTTGACGACAGAGCAGAGGCAAGGAAACTCCAACACTTGGCTAACCCGGTACATACTTATCGGAGATATACTATACAAGAAGTTTTACTCCAGCCTCCACCCCGATCCATACCGGAGATGTCTCGGTCAGGAGGAGGCTCGGAAGGTGATGTTGGAAATTCATGATGGAACTGTGGAGGATGCTCCCTAACCCACAAGGTCATTAACCAAGGGTACTACTGGCATAAGATGTTCGACGACGTCAACAATTATGTGAGGAAATGCCCATAATGCCAGATGTTCGCTCCAGCATCAAACCGACCGAACTCTGTCCTCCACATCTTTCGCAGCCCATGACCCTTCATGCAATGAGGACTGAATGTAGTCGGATCTCTCCCACGAGCACAACCCCAGCTGTGTTTTCTACTAGTGGCCACCGACTACTTTACCAAGTGGATTGAGGCAATATCGCTCTCCGAGGTCAGCAAGCAGTAGATTGTCAAGTTCCTATGGTAGAACATAGTATGCCACTTCGGGATTCCCCTACACTATCATCTCCGATAACGGAACCAATTTCGCCAGCAAGCAAGCGGCCAACTTCTGCTCCAAATACAACATCGCCCATCGATTCTCCTCACCTTACTACCGTCAAGGCAATGGCCAGGCTTAAATCAGCAACCACATCATTCTCGCCAACCTATGCAAAAGTTTGGATAAAGCTAAGGGCAAATGGGTGAAAAAACTCCCTAGAGTATTATTGGCCTACAGGACCACCAAACGCATTCCGACTGGAAAACCCCATTCTCATTGGCATACGGGACGAAGGCTATCATCCCGGTCGATATCAGCATGCCAACATTCCGGGTAAAAGGAGTGGTCCCGGATCAGAACGATACCCTACTTCGTCTGATGCTGGATCACTCAGAGGAAAAGCGTTAACAGGCCCAAATCTGCATCGCGGCATATCAACAGCAAATCCGTGCAGCTTATCACAAGAAGGTGAAGCCCAAGGAATTCCTAGTCAGGGACCTAGTCCTGAAGCGTGTGATTCAGAGCACCCGACAGAAGAATCACGGGAAGTTGGGGCCCAACTGGGATGGTCCCTACATCATTATTGCTTGCGGAGGCAATGAGTCCTATACCCTTGCCGATCCGGGCGGGAATCACCTCAATAAGCAGTGGAACCCCTTTCACTTAAATCGATATTATATGTAAGTCATGTAACCTTCAATGAAAGGATAATTTTCTACTCGCATTTCTTCCAGGGTATCTATCCAGAGCATAGCGCACGGTCTCCGCATCCTACACGGGTCCTCTACACCCTGAATGCACCCCTCGGGAAACCTCCTGAATTATGGAGGCTCGCTTACATCAGCTGTTCAGGTCCAGTCTATAACGGATTAACACCCCAATGACTGCCTGAGCAGGCCCGCAGCCTACACGGGTCCTCTACACCCTGACGGCACCCCTTGGGGAACCTCCTAAAAAATGGAGGCTCGCCTATGCGGCTGTTCAGGTCCAGTTTATGACGGGTTAACACCCCGATGATTGCCTGAGCAGGCCTGCAGCCTATACGGGTTCTCTACACCCTGATGGCTCCCTCAGGGAACCTCCTGAAAGATGAAGGCTCGCCCACACCGACTGCTCAGATCCAGCCTCAGTACACTGACAGGACCCCGATGACTGCTTGAGCAGGCCCTCAGCTTACACGGGTCCTCTACACTTTGACGGCACCCCTCGGGGAATCTCCTAAAAGATGAAGGCTCGACCATATCGGCTGTTTAGGTCCAGCCCATGACGGGTTAACACCCGGATGACTGCCTGAGCAGACCCGCAGCTTACACAGGTCCTCTATATCCTGACGGCGCTCCTCGGGGAACCTCCTAAAAGATGGAGGCTCGCCCCACGCCGGCTGTTCAGGTCCAGCCCATGACGGGTTAACACTTTGATGACTGCCTGACCAGGCCCGCAACCGTCACGAGTCCTTTACACCCTGACGGCACCCCTCGAGAACCTCTTGAAAGAGGGAGGCTCGCCCACGCCAGCTGTTTAGGTCCAGCTCATGACGGGTTAACACCCCGATGACTGCCTGAGCAGGTTCGCAACCTACATAAATCCTCTATACTCAGATGGAAACCCCTTGGGAAACTCCAGAGAGACGGAGCCTTGCTTGATAAATCTCTCCGAGCTCAACCTACTTGGAGCCTCTACACCGTAGTGGATAACTCCCCACCCGAGGATCCCCCAGCAGGCCCCACTTGGGGGCTACGTACTGAGTCATTTCTAGTACTACGAAGCTAAATAGCTCACGAGGAGTAAGAAGATCACAACCATAAACAAGGTAAGATTCAAACAAAACTGTCGTTGATTATCCTTTCCATGTATTACAAAGTTGCTGGATTACATTTCTCCTCTTACAAGTGTGAATACAGCTAACAAATGTGATATAAATACAAGTTTTGGTTTTACATGTGTATGCTCTTCCTGAGAGAAAAAGCAGCGGCACCTGTAATCACATCCTCTACCTTGTCCTGGTGATGACTCCTAAGCAAGCAATCCCCTAAGAGCCGGACGAGCGACAATACCGAGAACTCTCAGGAAGACCGCAGCAAGAGATCTACGACCAAATTGCAGATCGAAGCCTACAGGGCGAAAGAGGATACCTATACCAAGACTGTAACTCCAGAACGGAGGCGGACAAGGAGGCGACACCCCATAAGGGCACAGACGATCGGCCCCTGATACCAGAGCTGTCGTCGAATACTTTTATGCTTCTTTCTACATGCTCGCTGTGAGGAAAGAAAAGGGGGACAAGCTCAAACTTCACCCCAGTCTGCTCCGACCAAAGGCCAGACATACAGACCAAGCAGAAGATAGTTCATTCCTGTCCATCCCCGCAGCTGGGTCTCGTCGCAAGAACTGAGACTGCTTGATGAGCCCATCGCAAGAGCTGAAACTCCTTGATGAATAGACACCTAAATATTAGGAGTGCAGTAGGCAACACCACCCATTTCATCTCCTTCCTCCACTGAATGAAGGACGAAGAAGACATCACTACTTGCAGAACAGAACAAGGCTTTAAAACAGCAAAAGACTTTCAGAAGGCAGTCTACATCTCTCCTAAAGAGTCCCATCCTATATATATATATATATATATATATATATATATATATATATATATATATATATATATATATATATATATAGGAGGAAGAAGCCCAAGAGCCAACATTCTCGGCTCTTAATCCCAAAAGAAGGCGAAACACTGCTCCACTTGGGATCCAAAACGTGTCATAAGAGAAGGTACGTGAACCATCACGCTAGATACTGAAAAACACCTAGAGGGGGGTGAATAGGTGTAATTGCTAATCTAACAATCTTTTTAAAACTAAGATGGATGAATGATGCAACGATCTCTCAAAACAAGACTAAGAGCCGAATACCCCGTGAGAGGTTCTGAACTCCTTCCTCCCAATTCTCCTTGAATGGGTTAGAGGTGCGCAATGCAACCTTATTGTATGAGAATTGATCGAACAAAGTATGAATAAAATGCAATGATGAAATGCACACAAGATGTATCACAAGTATCACAAGTAATAGCACAAGGAAATAAAACTAGATCTCAAGCAAGTAATTGAAAGCAATAGAGTGCAAGAGAAATTTAAAGCAAAAATGAACACAAGGCAATCGCAAACACAAGATGTTTGTTTCGAGGATCGAGCCACCGCTCTACTCCCCGCCTTCACCTCCGTGAAGGATTTCCACTATCCACCGAGGACGATTACAACGGTCTACCGAAGACCCGAGCACCGAGCTCCACCAAGTACAATAACCTCTACCGAAGAGGTGTCTCCACAAGAACAAGAAGATCACAAGAACAAGAGTGATCAAAACAAGATCACCAAACTCTTTTACAACACTCTCTCTTTTTACAACTTCACTATAGAATGAGTTAGGAATTTTTGGCTCTATGAAGTGTAGTGAGAAAAACTCAGTTGTAGAGATGATTTTTGCAAGGGAACACAACTGAAAACTAGCTCAAGAAAGAGTTGGAAATAGAGAGCTTAAACACTTTTCTTTTCTCTTTGAAAACTTTGAAAACTTGAGGATTTTTCTTGGTGTTTTGCAAGAGAGTCTTCTCCTCTATTTATAGGGAGAGAAATAGGTTTAAAACAATTTATTTAGAGTTTATTTGCTCTGAAAAAGAACTGAAAAACCCTGAAAAAGTCTGCCAAAAAGCAATCTGGAAAACAGATTTCAGAATTGCACAAAAAAGGAAAGAGCCGTTGGCTTTTGCAGGCTTGGCGGTCGACCGGGCCGGTCGACCGCCAGCTCAGCTGGCAAAAGATCCGTTGGCTCGGGTCTTCTGGCGGTCGACCGGCCCGGTCGACCCAGAAAACCCGAGAGCAACTGCTCACAGTCGGTCGACCGGGGCGGTCGACCGACAGACGTGCACAAATGTGCACGTCCTGGCACTGGCGCCGGTCGACCGGGCCGGTCGGCCGGTCAGCCTGAAACAGGAAAAACAGTATTTTTTTTGACTTAGATAATTTTGTAAAATAGTTTTGGGTTTGAACAAACTTAAGTAACATGCTAGTAGGAGTATATAAACATGATCTAAACATGATATTTATTTTGTAAAACTTAGGGTCATGTAAATATCTACTAAGGCATGAAACCAAATTTAAAACATGAAAACTTAAATACAAGACTCACATTTTAACAAAACCAAATTGTGTATGTGTATCCTAGAGCCAATATCCAACACTCAAACTTTAACATTCTATTCTTACATTTGTTCTAGGTACTACAAGTGCTTCAAGAGGGCTTTTCACCATAAAGTCTTCAACACTTGATCCTTGAGCCCAATTTGAGTTGACTTGAGTCCAAAACATTTGCTTATAGGGAATAAACCTTCTAGATGAGTTAGATCCCTGAAACACACTTAACCAATAAACAATATTAGTACAAATAACTAATATGTTTTGTAATCATCAAAACACACTAAACAAGGGTGATTGTAACCTTGGGCCAACAATCTCCCCCTTTTTGATGATGACAAAACATATAGGTTATTTAAACAAAAATGGAAGAAGAGCTTTGGAAAGCTCCCCCTCAAATAATGCTATGTATCAAAAAAGTCAATGATGAGCTAAATACATAAGGCATTGGAAACACATAGTTTTGTCAAAAACTCAAATACATCAAAGTAGTACACCATAAACAAACAAAACAACAAACAAACTTATACTTTTTCTCGCCCTTTTTGTCATGCATCAAAAAGGGTTAAACAAACAAAACAAAAGAAAATTTTCTTCAAGAATCCATAATGCAAACATTCAACTCACCACAAATAAATGAAAATCTAGCATAATCTAGAGGTTTAGTAAAAATATCGGCAAGTTGAAAATCGGTAGAAACATAATCAATATCAATATCACCTTTCTCATAATGATCTCTAAGAAAGTGATACCTAATGTCAATGTGTTTGGTTTTACTATGTTGATTTGCATTCTTTGTCATGTGAATAGTACTAGTATTATCACAAAATATTTTAACATGATCAAAGTGTAAATCATAGTCAAGGAGAGTATGTTTCATCCAAAGAACTTGTGCACAACAAGCTCCGGCCGCAACATACTCCGCCTCGGCGGTTGAAAGAGCTACCGAATTTTGCTTTTTGGAAGACCAAGATACAAGACAATTACCTAGGAATTGACATGTTCCACTTGTGCTCTTCCTATCTACCCTACAACCCGCATAGTCGGCATCCGAAAAACTCGTCATTGAAAATTGGCCGGTTTTCGGATACCACAAACCCATTTCAATAGTGCCCTTAAGGTATCTAATTATGCGTTTAACCGCAATTATATGAGACTCTTTAGGACAAGATTGAAAATGTGCACAAAGACAAACGGAAAACATGATATCCGGCTTACTAGCCGTCAAATACAATAAACTACCAATCATGCTACGATAAAGCTTAATGTCTACACTTTTACCTTGTTCATCCTTGTCAAGCTTGGTAGTTGTTGCCATAGGAGTTTTGCTTACTTTAGATCCTTCAAGCCCGAACCTTTTGATTAATTCCTTTGTGTACTTGGCTTGGTTGATGAAGATCCCATCCTTCCTTTGCTTGATTTGGAGTCCAAGGAAATAGTTGAGTTCCCCCATCATAGACATTTCAAATTCTTCCTTCATGCATGATTCAAAAGCTTGGCAAAGAGATTCATTAGTAGAACCAAAAATAATGTCATCAACATAAATTTGCACAATAAGAATATCATTATCTACATGTTTTGTAAACAATGTTGTATCAATTTTTCCTTTCTTAAAACCATTTGAAATTAAAAATGAAGAAAGTCTTTCATACCAAGCCCTAGGGGCTTGTTTTAAACCATAAAGAGCTTTATCTAATTTAAACACAAAATCCGGATGTGTAGGATCAACAAACCCGGGGGTTGTTCAACATACACCTCCTCTTCAATAAAACCATTTAGAAAAGCACTTTTAACATCCATTTGAAATAATTTAAAATCTTTATATGAGGCAAAAGCTAGTGTCATCCGTATGGCTTCAAGCCGTGCTACGGGTGCAAAGGTTTCTTCAAAATCGATTCCTTCGATTTGAGTGTAACCTTGGGCAACTAACCTAGCTTTATTCCTAACAACGTTACCCGATTCATCCAACTTGTTCTTAAAGATCCACTTAGTACCAATTGTTGGTCTATCGTGAGGCCTAGGAACAAGATGCCAAACTTGGTTGCGCTCAAATTGATTGAGTTCCTCTTGCATAGCTAGCAACCAATATGAATCGGTCTCGGCTTCGAGGACGTTCTTGGGTTCAACATGAGAAATGAATGCATAATGACCACAATAATCATGAAGTTTAGAGCGAGTGGTTACCCCTTTGATACTTCACCTATGACGAGGTCCTTGGGATGATGAGGATTGTATCTCCAACCCTTTGGAAGTTGTTGAGTCGGCTCCACTTCATTTGTTTGATTTTCATTTCCTTGAGCCTCTTCTACCTTAGCTTCACTTCATCATCATTTGGCTTGTCTCCCATAGTAGTAGTATCCTCCAAGGTCACTTTCTCCAAGCCTTCATCCAAAGCATCTATTTCTACAACATTCTTAACAAACAAGTTAGATTCTTCAAACTTAACATGTATAGATTCCTCAATAGTCAAAGATGATTTATTGAAGATTCTATAAGCCTTACTTGTATTAGAATAACCAACAAAAATTGCCTCATAAGCTTTAGCATCAAATTTGCCTAAATTATCTTTGGTATTTAAAACAAAACATTTACATCCAAAAACCTTGAAATATGAAACATTTGGTTTTTTAGAAAAGTACATTTCAAAAGAAGTTTTTGAAGTATTTTTACACAAGAAAACACGATTTGATATATAGCATGATGTATTAACGGCCTCGGCCCACAAATAATGTGGTAGACCATATTCACTTAGCATTGTCCTAGCCATCTCTTGTAAAGTTCGATTTTTCCGTTCAACTACTCCATTTTGTTGTGGAGTTCTAGGACAAGAAAGTTCATGCTTAATTCTATGTTCTTCACAAAAGTGGTAAAGGTAGGTTAATGAACTCACCTCCTCTATCACTTCTTATTCTTAAAATCGAAACATCTTTTTCTTTTTCAACTCTTTTCTTAAAGGTTTGGAAATATGAGAAAGCTTGATTTTTGTGTTCAAGAAAGAAAACCCAAGTAAATCGTGAAAAGTCATCAACCAAAACAAATGCAAATCTATTCCCACTTAAACTTTTGGTTTGTGTAGGGCCAAATAGATCCATATGGATTAACTCCAAAGGACGTGATGTCATGATATCCTTAATTGACTTGAAGGAAGACTTAGTTTGTTTCCCAAATTGACATGCGTCACAAACTCGGTCCTTTTCAAAATTCAAACAAGGAATACCTTTTACCATTTCCTTTGTGTTTAACCTAGATATATGGTCAAATGAAATATGGCCTAATCTTCTATGCCACAACCAAGAGTCGTCATCGAGGGCTTTTAAACAAGTAATATTACAAGACATATTAGACATATCTATCATATAAACATTACTTTCACGAAATCGGAAAACACACAAGTATTAGAAATTCTATCAATAACTTTACAAACTACATGATCAAAAATAACATCAAAACCTTTATCACAAAGTTGACTAACACTCAAGAGGTTATGCTTGAGTCCATCAACTAAAACTACATTCTCAATTAAAGGGGATGTACCGAGTTTTACATTACCAATATCGATGATTTTACCCTTGGCATCATCTCCGAAGGTGACGGTGCCACCTTCATGGTATCTTGATAGGGTTGCAAAGTTGTTGATGTCCCAAGTCATGTGTCTTGAGCAACCACTATCAAGATACCACAATCCTCTACGTCGTTGGGCTTTGGAAGGTACCTATATCATTTAACAAAATTGTTGACTTTGGTACCCAAACTTTCTTGGGTCCTTGAAAGTTAGTGTTTCGAACCCAAACATTATGATAAGATACACTTAGTCTATCATAGCAAAAATTGGCTAAGTGTCCTTTCCGCCCACAATGTGAACATGAGAACACTCTTCCATACATGAATGCATGATGTGTGTGTGAAGTGTGAGCATGCTTTGGGGGTTTGCCACGATGTAAAGGTTGTGTGGTATGAACATGAGCGTGAGCATGGTGAACATTTTTCTTAGGGGCTTGTTTCTTAGGAAACATGGCCTCTATCTTCTTCTTATCAAACTCACAATTTTTTAAAACAATTCCTAATGAGTCTATTCTTTCTTTAAGCAAAGTAATCTCATTAGAATCAATTTGTGGGGACTTGCCTTTACAAGAAATCTTATACTTGTCAAAATCTTTTTGAGTGGAAACAAGAGTGGAAAGTAATTCATCCTTTTCTTTAGAAATAGTAAAGATTTGAAGATTAAGAGATTCATTTTCCTTTTTCATTTTTAAATACTTTTTCTTTAGGAAATCATAATTATGTGATAATTCTACAAAAGCTTCTCCTAACTCATCCATGGAAAGTTCATCATTTGGAGAAGTGGAAGGGGTTACCTTGCTTGTGCTTTCATTGGCCATGAAGCACATGTTGGCGGTATCAATCTCCTCCTCGGATTCGCTCTCGGAATCCCATGTAGTCTTCATTGCTTTCTTCTTGTAGGGCTTCTTTGAGGTGGAGGGCTTTACTTTATCCGGGCACTCCGCAACAATGTGTCCCGGTCTTTGGCAATTGAAGCATATAATTTTTCTTTCTTCTTTGCCTCCTTGCCATCCCTTTCTTCCTTGAAATTTAGCCTTGTTGTACATCCTCCGGACGTTCTTGACAAGAAGTGAGAGCTCTTCGTCATCTTCTTCTTCATCGTCTTCGTCGGAGTGTGTGGATTGGCTTTTGAAGGCTATAGTCTTCTTCTTGGAGGGAGCCATGTCCTCCCTTGCTTTTCTCTCCATCTCATGGGTTTTGAGGTTCCCAATGAGACCTATTAGCTCCATTTCCTCCTTGTCATTGAGTTCCTTCAAGGTGGTTGCTTTTACTTCCCATGAAGGAGGAAGAGCCCGGATGATCTTTCTAACTCTTTGATCGTTGTCGATAGCATCACCTAGAGAAGAAAGTCCATTAGTAATCTTAGTAAATCTTGTAACCATATCATCTATGGTTTCATTTTCTTGCATGCAAAAATTCTCATATTGGGACCGAAGAAGGCCAATCTTAGCCCTCTTCACTTGTGAGGTCCCTTCATGTGTAACTAGCAAATGTGTCCAAATTTCATATGCGGACTTGCAATGAATAACTCGAGCTATGTCATCATCATTAAGGGCTTGAAGAAGTGCATAGTGAGCCCTAGCATTGGCATCAAATTCTTTGGTCTCTATTTCGGACCAAGTGGATTCATCACCGGGGGGTGCACTAAAGGGTTTGGTCACGGCCTTTGCAACTCGACTACCTAGAGATTGCAAGAAAACGGTCATCTTAACCTTCCATATGGGAAAGTTAAGTCCATCAAACTTAGGAGGGGTTTTAATTCCATCGGCCATTTTTACTAAGTGAGTATGAATGAAATGATTAGCAAAATTAGGATCTCTCTAAGGTTGTTAAGCCAAATCCTAGAGTCCAAGCTCTGATACCAATTGAAAAACACCTAGAGGGGGGTGAATATGTGTAATTGCTAATCTAACAATCTTTTTAAAACTAAGATGGATGAATGATGCAACGATCTCTCAAAACAAGACTAAGAGCCGAATACCCCGTGAGAGGTTCTGAACTCCTTCCTCCCAATTCCCCTTGAATGGGTTAGAGGTGCGCAATGCAACCTTGTTGTATGAGAATTGATCGAACAAAGTATGAATAAAATGCAATGATGAAATGCACACAAGATGTATCACAAGTATCACAAGTAATAGCACAAGGAAATAAAACTAGATCTCAAGCAAGTAATTGAAAGCAATAGAGTGCAAGAGAAATTTAAAGCAAAAATGAACACAAGACAATCGCAAACACAAGATATTTGTTTCGAGGTTCGAAGCCACCGCTCTACTCCCCGCTTTCACCTCCGTAAAGGGTTTCCACTATCCACCGAGGACGATTACAACGGTCTACCGAAGACCCGAGCACCGAGCTCCACCAAGTACAATAACCTCTACCGAAGAGGTGTCTCCACAAGAACAAGAAGATCACAAGAACAAGAGTGATCAAAACAAGATCACCAAACTCTTTTACAACACTCTCACTCTTTTTACAACTTCACTATAGAATGAGTTAGGGATTTTTGGCTCTATGAAGTGTAGTGAGAAAAACTCAGTTGTAGAGATGATTTTTGCAAGGGAACACAACTGAAAACTACCTCAAGAAAGAGTTGGAAATAGAGAGCTTAAACACTTTTCTTTTCTCTTTGAAAATTTTGAAAACTTGAGGATTTTTCTTGGGGTTTTGCAAGAGAGTCTTCTCCTCTATTTATAGGGAGAGAAATAGGTTTAAAACAATTTATTTAGAGTTTATTTGCTCTGAAAAAGAACTGGAAAAACCCTGAAAAAGTCTGCCAAAAAGCAATCTGGAAAACAGATTTCAGAATTGCACAAAAGAGGAAAGGGCCGTTGGCTTTTGCAGGCTTGGCGGTCGACCGGGCCGGTCGACCGCCAGCTCAGCTAGCAAAAGATCCGTTGGCTCGGGTCTTCTGGCGGTCGACCGGCCCGGTCGACCCAGAAAACCCGAGAGCAACTGCTCACAGTCGGTCGACCGGGGCGGTCGACCGACAGACGTGCACAAATGTGCACGTCCTGGCACTGGCGCCGGTCGACCGGGCCGGTCGGCCGGTCAGCCTGAAACAGGAAAAACAGTATTTTTTTTGACTTAGATAATTTTGTAAAATAGTTTTGGGTTTGAACAAACTTAAGTAACATGCTAGTAGGAGTATATAAACATGATCTAAACATGATATTTATTTTGTAAAACTTAGGGTCATGTAAATATCTACTAAGGCATGAAACCAAATTTAAAACATGAAAACTTAAATACAAGACTCACATTTTAACAAAACCAAATCGTGTATGTGTATCCTAAAGCCAATATCCAACACTCAAACTTTAACATTCTATTCTTACATTTGTTCTAGGTACTACAAGTGCTTCAAGAGGGCTTTTCACCATAAGGTCTTCAACACTTGATTCTTGAGCCCAATTTGAGTTGACTTGAGTCCAAAACATTTGCTTATAGGGAATAAACCTTCTAGATGAGTTAGATCCCTGAAACACACTTAACCAATAAACAATATTAGTACAAATAACTAATATGTTTTGTAATCATCAAAACACACTAAACAAGGGTGATTGTAACCTTGGGCCAACAGATACGTCATGCCTTCCTCGAAAAGCGCCCACATTCATAAGAGACTGTTACCTTCCCAACAAAGCCACTGGAGATGTGCAGCACCCACCTCGAACACAGTGTTGCACGAAAGGCAGTAACTAGATCGGCGCAACACCGAATATGACGCTCATTTAATGCCTTGCCAGACTGTACCACTGCACGCGCCACTACACGACAAAATCTGAAGCAACAATGAACACCTTGATTCCAGGTCCATAAAGTTCTTATTACATTCTGCTCCCTATCTACATCGGAGACCCTGGGAACCTGAAATCCCCGAGAGTGAGTTCTCAAACTCTTCCTAAAGAAGGGAGTAGAGGAGGCATCTGTAGTGGTCACTTTCTGACCCGTCTAGGATCGTGACATGTGTCAATCCAGCCTCGCGCTAATGTGTGATGCGTGGTTGCTTCCGAAACAGTTAATTCGGAACCATCGTCTAGTTTGAATTGCGAACGGGTCGGGTGATTAACATAAGAGTCAGATCTGATTACAGAGATTTCTATTATTAAGTCCAATATTAATTCAAATAAGGTAGCAACCCCTGGAGGCAATTCGTCCTTATTTGCAGTCGAGCGTGAACCACCGGATAGAAATAAACTCTCTTTTACATCAATTCTAACTGGGGCATTCAGCTCAATCCTTAGCCAGATAATGGATTTAGGTATTCAAACTGAGTAGACTCCCTAACCTTATCTATTTGATATGACTTGTACAAATAGAGGATCCCTTCTAACGAGAAAGGGGCCAAGTTCACCAGAATTCAGAGAATACTTTTGTAATCACCATCGACAATGAAATCTTTCTCTCTCCGTGATTTTTTCCTTTTGGGTTTTTCACGTACTTTCATTGTGTTTGCGATTGACTTTTTTGTGATTTGGTTACATTCACTTTCCTATTTTGGTGCGTGAATTGATTCCTTAAGAATTACCCACTGTATTTATATTTGAATAGAAAATGTACGTAGAGTAGGACTAAGAAAAATACATAATTATAGACACCTTGACTTATACTAATATTACATGAACAATGTTTAATACTCTAAAAGAAAATATAGTAGATGTATCAATGCAAATGAATCAGTTGTTAATGGTTTCTATGTAACATGAGTTGCATCCTCATTGCTTCTAGATAAGGTTAGTATCAATGTTTAAAATAACGATAACACAACGATAATGTTTTTTCTTTGTTATGTTAATATACGTTATAACGCAACGCATAACGCAAGTTACACGATTTAATATTTATTTAATAGAAATATATATATATATATACTATATTTAAGAATTTTTATAAATAGAAAAATAATTTAAAAAATCTAAAAAATATCAAAATAATATATAACACATTTAGCAAGTATCACAATAATTTCTCACATTAACAAGTTATAATAAGTTCACAAATATAACAAATTCCATAATAAGTTGGCAAACATAACAAAGTATAACAAGCATGATAACTGAATTATAACAAATATGATAACAAGTATGATAATTTTTAGTAATTATCTTTTGAGCAATTATCTTTTGATAATATTATTTCAGCCAATATTTTTAGTAATTATCTCTATCTGCCGTCTCTCCCTAGATATTTTACTCTCTCTGCTCTCTCTCCCTCTGATCTCTCTCTACTCTCTTCACCTCCCGATCTCTCTGCTCTCTCTCTCTCTCTCTCTCCACAGATCTCTCTCTGCTCTCTCTTTCTCGGGAGAGAGCAGATAGAGTCGGGAGAGGGAGAGAAATTAGAGGGAGGGAGAGCAGAGAGAGAAGAGAAAGCTTACATGTGCTTGGAAGCAACGCCGACAAGAATTACGACGGAGAACCACTGCTTGAAGACACCGACTAAGAACCACTAGAGGTAGGTCTTATTTTTCTCTATATATGTGTGTGTGTATAGAGAGATGTATCTCAACCGCTAGCTGAGAGGCTCTCACAGCTGGCGGCGACATGGCTGAATCTCAGCCACAAATCTTAGACGCAGCGCTACCATGGTCGCAGTTTTTTGTGAGGACTGCGACCAGGTCACAGTATTTTTTTGTGAGGATTGCTACCATGGTCACGGTCCTAATTACACTGAGAATATATGAAATTTTTTAGGACTGCGACCAGGTCGCCAGCTCAAAGAGTTCTCTCAGCTGGCGGCTGAGGTACAGATACCTTATATATATCTTTTATATATAATATATATATATAGAGAGAGATAGGCTTGTGTCTTTCCAAAAGGATTTGAGGTCGAATGCTTCCCACTCAAATTCAACCCTCCGACATTCGAATACAAGATCCACACTGCTGAGGTTGATCTATATTGTTTCAAGTATTTATAAATCAAAAATCAAGTGTTTGAATAAATTTTGCCTATCCATCAAGCGGCGCAAAATGGACGGCCGAAAGTAATTAGTTGGTTAGATCTATACTTTTAGACATACAAATTTTCGATCCAGCCATTTCATTATGATCTAAACATTTAAAAACCCCTACAAACTAATTTTTGTTAGGTTTCAAATGTTCTACACCGTTAAACTAATCAACTCACTATTTAGGCCGTCCGTTTTTCCCCTACTTGATGGATGGGCAAAAAGTATTCAAAATACTTGATTTTTGGTTTATAAATACTTGAAATAATATAAATCAACAACGGTGTGGATCTTGTATTCGAATGTAGGAGGGTTGAATTTGAGTGAGAAGGATTCGGCCTCAAATCCTTTTGGAATGACACAAGTCTCTCTCTCTCTCTCTCTCTCTCTCTCTCTCTCTCTCTATATATATATATATATATATATATATATATATATATATTCATTGAACATATTTCTACATGGCAAATCATAGGATAAACCCGCAGAATACCCCCAAACCCAAAAAACCCAACCAAAAACCTGAGGACAGCCCTTTGGTCCTCTCAAAAACCCACCAGAAACTTCAGGTTTGGGTATAAAAACATCCACAAGACTGACAGGACCAGGACCCATGAACACCACTATTTCCCACCCATTGCCAGATTTCGTTAAAAACTAAGTCAAGCTCAGTAAGATCCAAGAAACTAATCAGATCCAACTATACCTAATCAAGGATGATCTTTAATAGTTATATTAGGCTTTCCCCAGTCAAGTATCACCATAGGCAGCTAAATCTTCTCTCCCCTCTCCTTTTCTTTCTACAAAATTTTTGCATTTTATTATTTTTTATTTTGTTTTTCTTTTTTGGCAAGTGGTGGTGGTCGGGTGGTTAGGGTAGATGCGTGGGCTGGGGGGAGGGAAAGTTCCACTGATCACCATGAAGACTAGGAAGTCTTCTCTGAAGCTCTTAGGTTAGAAAGAAGAGAAGGTTATTTTGAATGAACTGTTTATTTCAGTTAGCACTATTTCTGCATTTTTTTTAATTATTAATTTCTATTTTGAATTATAATAATATCTTTAAGCACTTGTTTTCATTTCAATTGTAAGAAATGATACCAGAATCTGGGATAGCTGATAGTTCGAAATCTAACTGTGGTATGTCCACATCTCATTTTTTTTGAAAGATTATCCTTCTCAAACAACTAATGTGAATTATTGAAATGAGATTTAGTACTACCATCATTTTTAATGTCTGTTAAGTAATAAATTTAATTAGTCTACATTGTTAACCCACAAGCCAACTTTAGCTTTCAAATAAACTGGTTATCTTATTTGATATGGTATTAGAGTACTAAGTTTCAAGAGACCTTGCATTAAAAACTCACCATTGACAATTTAAATCTTTCTGTTTTCCTCTTATTGATTCTTCCTTTTAATGTGAACCATATTTATGCCAGTGTTGAAAAATGCTAGCTTCCTTGCCCAAAAAAGCTAGCTTTGTAGCATTCCTCATATGCTTTTTAACACTCTAAAATAACTAAGAAACGACGAAATTGTCTACTATTTTAAAATAGGTACGTTGTATACACTATTCTGTAGTGCAGCATAGATACACTATGATATTTCAATTTTTCTTGATTATGTGAGTGGGTGGGAGGCTTCTCAACGTACCTAAATAATCAAGCTAAAGCTTTCTTCCCTCTCAAGTGATAAAGCCTCGCCTTTAGTGGCGAGAGAATCAATGAAATCTTACCAACTGATTAATGAGTCTCTATCTTTAACAAGCCCTAAACTTCCATTGAGAGAACTTGATCATTGACAACAAACCCTCTGACATTGTCAACATTAGAGAACCACAATTGCCACTGGGCGAGGCCTCAACAGCCTTTTTGCACTTCCATTTTCCTCGATCCGCATCAGTAAACTGCAGTGAATCGTATGTGAGTATTTTTTGTTATATTATTTCTACTAGAGGTTGTATGGGTTATTGGAAATTTTGTTATGGTGGGTTAGTACTGAGTTTTATAGATCGGTTTCTCTACTTTTGTACATGTGATGTGGTTTTAGTATTGCTTTTAATTTTTATATATCAAAAATATATGTGGTGTTTTTTAGATTTTCTAAATATTTTCAGAATATTTCCCTATTTATTATCTTTATTTAAAATGGTTTATATTGTTTAAAATTAAAAAAAAAAACTTCGCAGCTTGCACTTCACGCTACGTTATTTACGCGTTTAGTTATTAGAAGGTAGAGCATTACGCTTTATGTTATTGCTATTCTCAAAATTGATGTACATTGAGGCTCACAAGTTTATGCTATAAGCATTTTCAGGAGGTCTAAATATCCATATGAGAGGCAATGCTAAGCATTAAATTGGCCTGATATACATTGTTTTGGCAACACCAAAACAGCTTAAGCTTTTTGATAAATTGGAAAAGCGGCTTTGGGCAATGTTTATCGGTTGTCAAAAATATCTTTGTTTTTTATTTAAAGATCAGTGAGTTCTTTTCCCTTTTTCAAGGTAACTAAATAAAATTGTGATACTTACATACCAAGGAGATTCTTTGTTAGGAAGATGGTAGATGCTCCCACTCTACCCAAGGCTATTAAGGCAACTAATTGGTGACCAAAAATTGAATAATAGCACTAGGGACAACAAAAACAATGATAAACATAAGAAAAATTACTAGCATCATTCATGGTAAGAAAGGATTGAAGGATCTAGAATAATGAGGTATGAAATTCTTGAGAAAAACAAAATTTCTTCTACTATATAACCCAAGAGCCCCATAGTCGGACTCTCGCATGTGTCGTAGACCTATTGATGTAGTCAGATTATCAACATTTAAAATAAATATGGTGCCTCGTGAATCCTTTCGTATATGGTAGTTAATGTCTTTTATATAAATGCGAAAGGCCAATGCTAACCAGTGTTCTAAAAAATTCGTTATATAACTCGTTATATAACCTAACGCTGACTAATCGTTACGTAACAGGGCTAAAAAACACAATGTTTCAAAACTATAGTTATTTTGCTCGTAACGTCCGTTAAGTTACGTTATAAAAGTAACGCACCGTAACTTAGTTATAGTGCAAGTCGATTTTTTATTAAAAAAAAACCTAAATTCGCTCGGTCTTGAACCAAAAAATTCCCCCAAAAAAATCCTCTGTAACTTCATGTCCGCAATCTTGCCGCCATCTCTACAACCTCATCGGCGGCAAGGTTGAGCCTGAATCCTTCCAACTCAAATATAATCCTCCGACATTCGAATACAAGATCCACTCTGTTGAAGTTGATTTATATTATTTCAAGTATTTATAAATCAAAAATCAAGTGTTTTGAATTCTTTTTTCTCATCTATCAAGCGGCGCAAATGGACGGTTGAAAGTAATGAGTTGGTTAGATTTATGTGTTTAGACATACAAATTCTCGATCCGGCCATTTGATAATGATCTAAACAATTAAAAACTCTTACAAACCAATTTTTATTAGGTTTCAAATGTTCTACACCGTTAAACTAACCAACTCACTATTTAGGCTGTTCGTTTTTTTCCTACTTGATGCATGGACAAAAAATATTCAAAACACTTGATTTTTGGTTTATGAATACTTGAAATAATATAGATCAACTTCAACGGAGTGGATCTTATATTCGAATGTTGGATGTTGGTATTTGCGTGGGAAGGATTCGGCCTCAAATCTTTTTGGAAGGACACAAGTCCATCTCTCTCTATGTATATATATTGTCATATCATGGCCATTCATTTTTCATTTGATAAAAATAAACAGTTAAAGATGTGCTATGCATAAGTACTCACATCAATACATAACATGTCTATTATATATAAAAATATATAACACATGTTATATATTTATATACACTTATATTTTCAAGTTTTTGGTGGTTCGGGTTATCAAGTTGGTTTCGGGTAGGTTTTTTGAAAAAAATTTGGGTTGGATTTTCCAGGTTTTTTTTTTTAACCCATGTTTTTGGGTACAAATTTTATGTTGTGAAGACCATTGGCTCATGTTGTGTCTAAAGATTGGCGGATCCTCTTGGATCTGACCAAGAAGATCCTCTTGGATATGACCAAGAAGATTGAGATATGATCCAAACCATTGTGGATGAACTATTCATGTGGCCAGATCTGGAAGATGAGGGTCAAAGTATTGGAATTAACAAGTCTCAGTTTTACATGGGCCACATTTGGCATCACATGGCTGGAAAACGACCAAATCTTTGGTGATTCAATGATACAAGTATCGTCCAACTGTCCAAGTTTTTCTTATTTCCTGCGAGGAGATTGTTGATTCCATCTGTGATGTGTTCATTCCAAGAGGGATCATCAACAAATCATGAGGAACTTGAGGTTTCAAAAACGTGACTTCTAGATTCACCTTGGTGTTGCATGCAACCTCAATTGGAGTATTGGTTATTTGACAGGGTTACTTACAGGAAGAAAAAGAAGAGACTGGAAGGGTCTCTCCTGCTGTCTATCTAAGGACATGATAACAATCTAGTGTATTCTGGTTAAGTGACAGGATGTGTCCTTCACGGTTAGTGAAGCAAATGGTTGCTTTTGCAAAGTCTGTTCGTGGCCTGATCATCATTGTCAAGCAACCAATGAAGGCTGTTGGTTGTAGTCATGAGTGATAGCGCCAGAGCAAGACGACTTTGGCAGCTACAAGGTAGGGTTTTCTCCTTTTCTTGCAGATTGATGACACACTCCATGGAAGATTTTGTTGTGATGGTCAACGTACTAAAGGGGAGTAGCAAATAGCATGCATTGAGTTGGCAGTGTACTTCTTCGTTCGGTGATAACCTTGTGACGGAGGTGGAGATGGTTGTTCATTCAACTGTATTAATATATTTGTGTTCATATCAATTCAAATGGGTTAAACGAGGAGCCCGTCAACTCAGCATTGCTCAAGCGGCATTACATTTCATTCCCTTGTGGAAGGTCGTGAGTTTGAATCTCCCCATCCGCAGTGGCGACAGATTTTTCTTGTAGGGTGCACTAAGAGGCGTATAACACAATGGCTCGACTTCATCCGTACAGAAGCCACTAGGCTCGATTAGCGGCTTGTTGAGGCTCGATGTTTTCTAAAGGTTATTGTTGTGATTCATAGATGCGCACTAGGCATTTCTCTCTCATAGGAGTTTCTTTCCCCCTACAGCGGGGGTTCGTTTCCCTTATTGGGGGCTATGATGAGATCCTACGGTCTTTTATTTTGGGGGAAAAAAAAAAAAGGGAGTCCTGGCTCATATTTGAAGTTAGATTCTATAATACACAAGGTCGAGTTGGAAGAGATTCCATGGGACATACTTACTCGACCCATTGACTGATTTAAATCGTGAGATGAGAATTCATTGGGGCCTGGCTTGTGATTACTGAAACCGTCTACACGCCAAGTTGTGACCGGGTCAGTAAGAGCAATGGAATTGGCCAATGGCTGCGGATGGTTCTTGAGGATTTGGAAATCAACTTGAAGGCTCTAAAAAATGACAAAAGCAGCAACAACTAGACATTAGGGAAATGAGGTCTGTTATTTTGATGTTGTTCTGAGTCTCTGTTCCATATAGTTTGTATTTCCCTTCGCTCCATTCTTCTCCTTTGCCAGGTCCTATTCAGAGAAATGGTTACCGTGGTGTTCTGAGTCTTTTCTGTTCTTGCAGAGGGTACTCACCTCATACTTGTACTCTTCAATATGCTCCACCCTTAAATAAAGTGCAGGCAGTCATGCTAAGATTTGAAATATTTTCTTATTTATTTATTTTTTTTAACGAAGGAAGTGGTATTTATCTTCCTCCCTCTCCCCCACATATCAGTTCTTGAAATATGTTGAGGTATGCTTGGTTATTTCCGCCTTCACCCCATCCCAACATTTTCTGGTATGTGATGGCATGTTTGCATACTTCAAGGTCATACTTCAGGTCTAAATGAATGCAAAACAAAAGTAAAAAAATAAAGTATTACCAGAGTGATCCAGTTGACAATTATTGTATAAAGTCATGAATACTATGAATACGAATAATTTTATCCTGACCACTTGTCTTTTACTTTATCATCCTAGGTTTACATCATAAAAGCAAATCAGGAGTCAACTGAAGCTTCTGCGGACAAGATTGCTGGAGAAGATACTGTTGGCACCATCAAAGAGGCAAACACTAGCAGAGTACGACGTATACCTCTCCGTTTCCGTTTGGTCAAAAGAAACCCTTAGATGCAAGGCAATCTGGAAGGGCAGCAAGCATAAATATACTCCTTTACCCCTTCTCTTCTGATCATGCCCTTATTTCCGCTCTTCCTGCTGAACGCATGGCTATGGTGAATATGATGATAGGATATGTACTTACCGGTCTAGTGTTGTTATCTTAAGTACTTTCCATGTCAGACCAATTTGTAGATCTGTATTGGTCTGTTGCTAATATTTAAGTTCTAGAGATAATCTAATACTATCAGGATCGATGTAAGCTACTTCAGTGGCATCTACCGTTAATGAGCAGTATCTTGAGGATGTATATGCTCTTCTGGATAGTGTTTAGTGTCTGAAGATCGTTGTGTGTCTCGATTTAGGTTCAGAATAAAAGAGAAATGTGAAGTTTAAGACATTATGGAGCCTCTTTGTGTCTCGATTTAGGTTCAGAAATAAAAAGAGAAATGTGAAGTTTTAAGACATTATGGAGATTTTTTTTTTCCATGTTACATGCTGTGCTTTTCTCAGGGAAGCTTCGAGTTTTGTGTTCCTTTGGGTGGTTTAAGGTGGACTGTTGAGTTGAGACTTTGTAGCTGGTGATACCAGTTGAGTTCAACTTTTTGAAGATTCGAACCTCAGCAGTGAACAAAGTAGCGATTTCGGCAAACTTTCTTCTTTTATCTAGCATTTGCTACTCGGTTAATGAACAGCCTCATGCAGCGTATAGATTGCCATAATTTGGTTGATATCCATGTATGAAACCAAAATGAGAAGGTAATACATGGTTTTATAATGAAGATAATGTATACATGCTGCACCTTGGCAAATATCCAATTTCAGGAAGCTGGAGGAATCTCAGGTAGGCGAAGAAAGGCCCCTTGCTAAACCCTCTGAATAGAAGCAGGTACCCTATCTACTTGGTAGGGATGAGAATGAACGTGTCCATGGACCCTCATTGGACATGTTCAATAGAAAATTTTCTATAAGAATACGAATTTTCTCATTTTCTTATAGAATTATTTTTATTGAGCATATCCAGTGCGAGCTCATGGACACGTCCATTCTCGTCCTTACTGCTGGATGAGTATTACAGTGTGCAGACAGAGCAACAAAAGCCAAATAACTTGACTTTCTTTCTTCTTTATACTCCATAGAGATGGTGGGGTGTGATGACAAGGTCTTTCCCAATCCTCACAGATAGGGGCACAAACGGATCAGACATGGAGCGGATACAGGTATCACCATATCGTATATGTTTTCTTTTAGCGGATATGGATTCAGATACAATCATTCTAATTCACTAGTCATATTAGTTCGATACGAATTTGAATTCAGATCACATTCAGATATTTGTCAGATAAATAGCGAAAAAGATGAGTTATACAATGTTTTTATGTTAAAACGTTAAAACTATATAAAGGTCACAGGGGTGTTTCTTTTCTTAACTAGAATATGACATTATCTAATACTTGGTGTGCTTGAAACATATGAATATTTCGGACATATTTAACATTATGTGCTCCAAAATATCCCTCTATCAGAAATTAACATTTTATAATATTTAGTTTTATCTCTCAAAAGACAAAGAGAACCTATAATTATTTTCTTGCCAAAAGTATTTTTCTTAATGTGAGTGGCCCAGCCAGCTCCTTTGTTGTTACATGTGAGAATGTTTTTCTAAGAGTAACTTATAGAAAACTCACTACATGATCATTAGTTTTTAATATATCTACTTATTTTACTAAACTAAGTGAAAAATCTCCTTGTTCAATTAAACATAGAAGACAGCACTTTCATTCTATCATAAAATTTCTCTTCTATTAGATTTAGAGAACACATTTGCATCATCTGTAATTTAGGAAAAAAAATTATTATAAATCATCTTAAAATTTTGAAAAACACTATTAAAATTTTAGTGAGTTCAATAAAATTATAAGGTTTTGTGCACTTTTTCAGTAAAACTAAGAGATTTTTCGATAAATGCTGATAGTACAAGTAGGGCTGGTAACTGGTCGAGTCAGTTTCGGATTTTCTATTTCCATACCCTATTCATGAATATTCTGGACCAGTTTTGGTTCTTTTGGATCAGTATAGATCCGTTTCAAGACCAGATTGGGACTGATTCCTCTTATAACCAATAGCAAGTCATGTAGGTTCTAGATTTTCTATATCCATACCCTATCCATGATTCTCGAAATCGGTTCTAATCTGGGTCTGGTTCGAAACCGAATATTTGCTATGAAATTCTACGACCAGTTCAACGACAGTTAGTAAAAGGCACTAGCTGGCGGCGAGTCTTGTCCTAGCGGCACCTTAGGATACAGAGGGGGTCTAGCGGCTATGCCGCATGCTATTTGCTTAATTCTAAAGCCAAGATGCACTATCAAACACACACAAACTGCAGCTAAGATTACAAGTAGAGACAGGAATGCCCTAAAAGGGACTGTAGAGAGTGACACACGCATGAATGCAATACTAAATGGAAGAAGTGTATCCGGAAGAAAAATAAGTGAAATAATAGGCAGATAAGACATTCAGATCATAAGTGAAACTGGCTCCTCACACAATTATGTTGTTTACATGTCTAGATACTAATTAACATGCACAATGTGAAAACAAATGGTATTAAATTCACATATGAAGAATATGTACAATCTACACTACTCCTATTGTTGGGTTCCCAATGGAGCAAGGTTAAGTTGAAAAATGTAGTAATACAGCAGTAAAAGACTTAGAGATTAATCCTAGATCTCTATCAATGAAATGAGCCACATTTCGGTGGTTAGAAGTTGTAACTGACCACGTTCAACACTATCTTTTGCGCCATCAGAGGATTGGGCCTCCTTCGCCGTTGGTGTCTGTAAGTGGGCTCGGCCCATTTACAAGCCCCTAGCCCTTGCCCAATCGTCAGTCACCACTTCATTAAAATCGCTAGAATCTCTCACGCTTGGAGCCGCAGGTGAGCTTAGTGAAAATTTCTTCCAAAACATGCCCTCATATGGGGATTCAATGACCTATTGTGGGAATTGATCGCAATGGAGGACAGTGTTGTTAGAGGCGATTGAGGCGATACGCCTCAGGCGCGAGGCGAAGCGGGGCGGCGATGCGCGCGCCCGAACTCGCCCTGGCAAATTTTTGACATCCTCCCTGGCAAACAAATCTTGATTGGATTTGAAGCACATGACTATCTGTAAAAATATTCAAAAGCAAAAGTGAAATATTTAAATTTCAGCAAGCACATGAGTAGTAATTAGTCACATATTGTATTTACATTGTCACCTTACCATACTTTTTAGCTAATAAATCCTATTAATAAGTCTTCTTTTTCTTTATTAAATGCAGGCCCAAGTGCTAAAAGAAATAAAAGAGAAACGAGCCCAAAAGCCCACCAAATTCTGATTTAATTCAGAATAAATTCGAAATGAAGGAATCAGGGTAAAATCTTGGTGTATCAAGAGGTTGAGAAGAATCCTCCCTGAATCAAGCGATTGAATCCACACAATTAAAGGCTGTTTCGTCAACTTTTGGAACAGAAACAAGAAAATCAGCAGAAGATATGGGCAAATAATCAAACCAGGGATCTCCACCAGTTGGGTGTGGCCACCTGGCCACACCAGGGCCGCGGAAACGCGGCCCTAGTCGCGTTTCCGCGGCTTGTTAATGTCTGTTAGGGGAGCGTTTGCTCCCCCAATCTTCCCGGGATCCTACCCTTTTGGTTTCTCCCTATAAATACTGGTTTCAGAAAAGGAAAATGGAGCGAAGATTAGAATTAGAATTTATGTTTATTTTCTAAGAATTTAGGATCTTGTTAGCGAGCACAAAAGTTGTAATCTTTTTTTTTTAATTTGTAGTCCAGTATCAAAACTTGTGAGAGAGAGGAATTTGTTGACACTTAAAAAAGACAAGATTCTCATTGGTCCGAACGATGTCTAAACTTGTTGACATTTACAAAAGACAAGGGACAGACGAGCTGAAGACCAGTTTTCGCCCACCTCCAAGGGACAAAGAAGCGGTTTGGACTCCACTGATCCAGCAAGCAGAACAGTGAACCCGGATTGTTTCTAAACAGACCTCAGCAGGTCTAAAATGCTAGCATTTAGCATTACATTAGCCCAAGGGGATAGCCTCGTTTGAGAGGCTAGCATCATCCAGAGCATCGCCAGGAAGCTGACTGATAGCTTCGCCGAAAAGCCTCTTTTCGGACTTCGCTAGGAATTGCCTCTAGCTCCGCTATGAGCTTCAAAGCGGGCAGCTCCGCTATCAGCCTGCTATGGTCAACCTTTGACCAATCAAAATCTCCTGATGAGATCGGATTCAATCTAATCAAATCCAATCGGGATTCAAATATGGCAGGTGATTGCCGCAATCTCTTGACTCTCTTGAAACGAGTAAGAGGATCAAGGAGAATCCCCCAACAATATGGAAAGGATCAAAACAGATCAACCGACTTGCCATTTTCTAGCTCCGCAGAAGCTATCCTAGCCTCGCAGTAAGGCTACTTTCCAGATTCAAACAGATTCGGTTCAATCTGTTTCCATATCTTCAAAGGGGACGATTATACCCTTGCTTTCCTTATAAATAGCCCGCCAGGGGTACAAGAGAGAGAGAGGCAGGAAGGCATAGGGAGATCGATCGATAAAAAAAAAAGAAGAGAGAAGACTCCACAAGCAGAGGCTTTTTCACGACGCACCGTGCGCTCCCGAATTCAGAGACCTTTTAGAGAATTGCTTTCTCTAACCAGGGTGTTGATACCCTAACGTCGTCCTTCCTCTCAAGGAATCTCCGGAACCAGGCGAGAAGGAATTCCTTATCGAAGGCGATTTTGAGAAGCAGCAAGAGGGTTCTACCAACCTTCTGTTCTCTGATTCCCCGAACCAGGCGAGAAGGGAATCTCATCGCTCGCATCGTCAAAGGGACAAAGTGGTCGCGCGCTGACCAGACTCCTATCGGCACATTTTCCCAGAATCTCTGAGGAGATCTACTTGTAATCTTTTGAGAATACTTGTAATTTAGCTCCTCAAACTTTTATTTGTAAGTTTTCCCCCTTTGCAAACATAATGGAAAACAAGATGGCGACTCCGCTGGGGATTGTATTCTCCTCTGCTGAGAATCAAGTGTCGCAATGCGACGAACAGACCTTTGGGTCTATCTCTGAATTCAGAAAAGCCGGTGCAGCCAGATCTTCTCTGGCTAAATCTTCAAGCAAAGTCTCTGCGGAGACGGAAAAGGTCCTCTGCGAATCTGCCGCAGTTCTCTGGCGCAACAAGGAAACATGCCCGCAGCCCAGATCCTGCACTTTTGAGAACCTGGTTATCCAGATCGATCAAGGAAGATTTGAAGAAGTCCTCTCTGGGGGTGGCCTGACGCTTCGAGCACGGAAGCACAGGAAGGTCTTCATGACCAAGGTTTCAAATCAGAAACCAGAGGCAGAATCTTGCCAGCACCCCACAGCCCCGCTTGTGGCTATTCAGGTTCCTTGCGAACCTAGGCGTCCCCTGTCAAGGCTGATATGGAAGCCTAAACAGGAGTCTTCAACCAAAGCTCCCGGAGTAGTCATGCCGAGACTGCGCCTCTCCCGCGAAGAAAAGGGTAAGATGCCCATCTGCCTTGACGATGCTGCCAGCCATGAAGTCACGACGGCAATCATACCGTCACCTGAATCAAGGGCAGCAAAGCCTCCTGTTAGCCTCGCTCGCACAAGCGAAGCTATTGTATCACAACAAATTCACTGGGTTCGCGGCCGCAAGGCTAAGACCGCAGTGTTATCTGAGGTTGATCCCCTTCGCAGCAGAATAGCGGGCAAAGCACCACAGCGTGCTCCGCTTCCCGATTCATCAGGCACTAAGCTCGCACCTGTCGGCAAAGCTAGCGCCAAAGTACTATTCAGTACTAATCCCTTCTGCAGGGATAAGAAGAACGGAGCATCATCCCTTGTACGCTCCAGAAAGGCCTCTCCACGGGGTTGTTCAGGCTCTGTTGAGCCTAACCTGCGACAATTCTTGGCAAACAAGCGGGAATTGGAGTCTCTCCAAACCACTTCCCCTTGTTGTCAAAGAGGATGCCGACTTGTGACAATCCATTCAGCCCATTGTCGGCAATATCCAATCAAGATGGCACCTCCACACCGTCAATCGGTGTTTGACCGGTTGTCCGCACGTGCCATAAAGAAACATCATGAAAGGAGTGCTTCGCGAGGCCCAGCCTTCGCGTCCGTCAACATGACCGGAAGAGGACGAGAGCGACACAGGGAAGGTCATACATCTGATGATACCCCTTTCGGCTCCCCAGATCCAGATTATAGCCCGGGCTTAGGTGAAGTCTTGGTGCGCGAAGAAGGTGTTTTCCGAAACACCAGATCCAGGGTAGCGATACCCTATAATTATGAGCAGCCTTCTTCCTCAAAGGCCCTAATCTCGCCACAGTCCAGACGATCACCCCAATCATCTGATGGAGAAGATGAAGACAGCGGGTATGCCTCTTCAGCAACAGTCAGTTCTGTGCGAACGGGCAAAGCATCGGTTAATATGGCCGATAACGCCAATGACGATCTTCGTCAGCGTTTGGAAGCTCAGGAGCAGACCTCTAGAACTCAGCAAGAGGCCCTGGACAATATTCAACAGATGCTCGCTCAGCTCCTCAGCAATCGGAATGATGATACCGGGAGTAATCATGACGAGGAGGGGCATCTCAGCAATGATCCGCCCAAGACGGAGAAATCTAAGGGAGGCTCTTCCCTGGATGCCGAAGTCCTTAAAGGCCTTCAAGCTCAAATCGCATCCCTAGCTCAGAGGGATGAATTAAAGAAGGTAGGGGCAGTCCGTCCTTATCCGCTGGAGTGGGATTCGGTGCCATATCCGCCAAAGTTCAAACCACCAACGTTGCATACGTATGATGGTAAGAGCTCGCCCAATCAGCACATCTACTATTTCCGGTCCCAGACCGGTAATGTTCTAAACAACGACGCCATCATGGCTAGGTTGTTCATCGGCACCTTGAAAGGGGTGGCATTCGACTGGTTCCGAAGCCTTCCTCAGGACTCTATCAATTCCTGGGTTGACCTGGAAACTCGGTTCCTCTCTCGCTTCTATGAGGATGACACCGAAGTGACCATGGACAAGCTCCTTTCCACTGTACAGAGGAAAGGCGAATCTGTCCGTGAATACATTGAGCGGTTCAGAAATCTATCTCTGATGTGCCCAGCAGGGATGCCATTACCCATGCTCTTACAGACATGCAGGCACAACTTCTTGGATCAAGTAGAAGTCCGCATGGGGGCTGTCAAAGCCCATACTTGGAAGGAATTGGTCGAACAAGCTGAGATAGCCGAGAAATCGGCTAAGAAGTTCGAGCCATCCGCCCCTAGAAGCAAATGGGGCACAAACAACAAAGGGCGTAGCGATCTCCCGCAGTCTTCCCAAGCTAAAGGGAAGGAGATTATGTCCGTCGAGCTGACCGGGGACATGCAGTCAAAGGCCAAGAAGAGCGGCGTCAACAGCCAAGAGCCCAAGTTTCCTCCGAAGCAGTACTCCTTCAGAGATGACCAGGTGGTCACGATATTCCATCTGCTCCACAAAGGGAACAAAATGAAGCTACCGGATGCTCGGCGTCCCAATGAGATAGGGCGTACAAACGACCCTAAATACTGCCTCTACCACAGGATGATCCACCATCCTACTGACAAGTGCTATGTTCTCAAGGATAGAATTCAAGCTTTGGTCGACGCCGGAGTCCTCACATTGAAGACGGAACAGAAGAAAGTCACTGCCAATATGGTGACTCTTGAGTTCGGCACTGCTCAGAAGGTCACAGTTCCCGACGGGACCTATCCAGCCCCCACACCGCGGTTGGAAGTCAAGCATTCTTCAACCATAGCTAAAGATGGCAAGGGTCTCGTCCCCTTGACATTGGAGACAGGAGAAGTTATGTGGATACACCCTGACCTCGTCCAAGACGTACAGCGGACGTCGAAGGACTCCAGCAAAAAGGGCAAGTCCTGCAATGTCATCTCTGTCCTGCCAGATGATGGTAATCTTACTTCGGCTTCCCTCAGCGATTCAGAAGAAGAGAAGCATGCCTGTACAGCGCAGGCAGATGCACCTCAACAGACGGGCACCCGGTCTGGAAAGTCATACTTAAGGCAGTATGACAAGTCTACTGACGAGATACAACAGCAAACGACGTCAGTACCAATGCCGACATCCGCTCCAGTTCTGACCAAAGGGAAAGAGAAGCCTAAGGAAGTGCGGTTCGACCATGTGTTGAAGAAACCGCCAGGCCAAGGGTTAGCCACGCCCTTTCGCTTTGATATATTGGCCCACTTAGCCAATATCCCGGCTCGTATCACAATACACGAGCTCCTTCGTCTCTCTAAAGAGACAAGAGAGGCACTCAGAGATGCGCTGGCCAACTCGGAGTCCTTTCTGACATGCATGCCTGAGGTTCCTGGTGATGAGATGCGGCCTTCCTGCTCAGAGTGCCATCACGCACAATCCAAGGTGCCTGCTATTACCTTTACGGCGGAAGATATGCTTCTCAAAGACAACAAGCATGATCGACCTCTGTACTATACCGGATATATCGGTTCAACATGCATTGAAAGAGTACAAGTAGATCCGGGGTCTGCACTCAGCATCATCCCCAAAAGGCTCCTCTATTTCCTCGGCATACCATTGTACAGGTTGTCCGCAACCACCACTACAATATATGGTTTCAACGCCGGGAGCAGCCATCCGCTTGGAAAGATTCGGCTCCGCTGCAGAATCGGAAGCTTGAAGTCAGAAGTGACGTGCTATGTCATTGATGCTGACACATCATACAACCTGCTACTGGGACGACCATGGATCCATGCCAACTGGATCGTTCCTTCCACTCTCCATCAGTGCTTCAAGTATGTTGAGGATGATGCGACAGTACGAACTGTCTTCGCTGAGAAGCAACCCTTCAAGGGGGTGGAAAACTACTTCACTGATGCTCTCCTATATCAAGAGGCTAGTGGAACGCCGGGAGAAACATTGCCAGACGATGATGAAAGTGGCAATGAGGCGGATTCGGAATCCGAAACGGGCATGCCAGCCATTCTGATTGGCGAGCCAATTGTAGCATGCTTTAATGATCCCCGATGTAAGATCCCTCCTGAGGAGGAAGGCGAATGGATAATTAATGATAATATTTCTTTTGATTATCCTGCGAGCATCGAGTCGATTAAATCCATGATGGATGGCTCTCTTCATATGCCCGTACATGAGCCGAGTGTGGCTAGCACATCTGTGGAAGCCGTAGAAGGGGCCACGCTGGTAGTCCCTCCGTCCAAGCAAGGTCAGGCGCCGATAATCTTCGGCAGAGCCCGGCCAGGGAGATTCTCAACTACAGACTCAAGCTCAGAGTCGGATGCTCCACAGTTCTTTCATTACGCGCCATCAGCGCGCCATATTATGAAGAAGATGGGTTACAACCTGAAGCAGGGAGCGGGCCTAAACTTCGGAAAAGGAAGACGCGGCTTGATGCGTAACTCCGTCCCAAGAGGGAAACCTGCAAATTACTATGATAGTACACGCAGGGGGTTAGGGTACGTCACACCCACATCATCAACAACAGTTCAGGTCAAAGGCGATGGATCGATCCCATCACAGTCGGCCTCATCCTCCGAATGGGATTCTGATGTCCGCATAGGAGGGATATTCGAAAGCCTCATGACTTCAAGCAGTCAGTTGGAACCCGCAGAGGTTGCCGATGAGGAATCATGGGCCCAGCAATTGAGCCTTCAATGGGAGAAGCGGTTTGAGCTGTGCGAGCCACCTACCGAAGACAAGGTGATCCAGGTCAACTTGGGCAGTCAAGATCATCCCAAACCGATTTTCATAAGTGAAAGCCTATCACTTATCGAAAAGGAAGAATTGATAATGCTCGTAAAAGAGTATATAGATGTCTTCGCCTGGAGCTATGAAGACATGCCTGGACTTGATCCACAGGTCGCTATGCACCGTCTAAACATCAAGCCCGACGTTAAGCCAGTCAAGCAGCAACAACGTCGGTTCCGCCCAAACATCATGGAGGCTATTGAAGCCGAAGTTCATAAGCTCATTGCTTGTGGCTTCATCCGGGAGGAACAACATCCAGATTGGGTGGCTAACATAGTCCCCGTCCTCAAGAAGAATGGGAAAATACGGATCTGCATCGACTACCGTGATCTCAATACGGCCTGTCCCAAAGATGAATTCCCACTGCCGATCACTGATGTCATGATCGACAACACATGCGGGTTCGAAAGGATGTCTTTCATGGACGGCTTCTCAGGGTACAACCAGATCAAGATGTATCCTGATGACGAGAAGCATACTTCTTTCCGAACGCCATTGGGGGTATACTGCTACACTGTAATGCCCTTCGGACTGAAGAACGCCGGAGCAACCTACCAGCGGGCGATGAGCATGATCTTCCGCGACCATCTCCGAAAGACGGTGGAATGCTATGTTGACGACATTGCCGTCAAAAGCCGCAGCAAAAATGAACATCTTCGCGATCTGAGAACGATGTTCGACATAATGCGGGCTCATCAGCTGAAAATGAACCCGACAAAATCCTTCTTGGGAGTGTCCAGCGGCAAATTCCTTGGGTTCATTGTCACATCAAAAGGGATCCATCTGGACCCAGACAAAGTCAAAGCCATACAGGACATGCATCCACCGAGGAACCTCAAAGAGCTCCGAGGCTTGCAAGGCAGATTAGCCTACATCAGAAGATTCATAGCAAATCTTTCGGGCCGTTGCCAGCCCTTTACCCGTCTCATGAAAAAGGGTACTGCCTTCATATGGGACCAAGCCTGTCAAGAAGCTTATGAAGACATTAAGAGGTATCTCACAAAACCTCCGGTCTTAGTGGCCCCTACATCAGGGAAACCATTCTTGCTTTATGTAAAAGCTCTGGACTATTCCCTCGGTGCCCTCCTCGCTCAAAAGGACGACAATGGCCACGAGCAGGCCATTTATTATCTGAGCAGGACTCTCATAGGAGCGGAATCTCGCTACAATCCTATTGAGAAAGAGTGTTTAGCTCTCGTCTTCGCTGTCCAGAAGACGCGACATTATTTGGTTGGCCAAACCATACATGTCATCTCCAGGGTGAACCCTTTACGTCTTCTCATGACGAAGCCAGGGTCGCTGAATTCAAGGTTGGCTAAATGGGCACTTCTGTTGTCTCAATACGACATGACCTTTACTCCTCAGAAGGCAGTTAAAGGCCAGGCCCTTGCAGAGTTCTTAGCTGCTCACCCAGTTCCAGAACATTCAAAACTTCACGAAGACATCCCTGATGAAGTCTTCGAGTCTAATGCAACCTCAGCAGAGGAAGTGTGGCAGATGTTCTTCGACGGAGCATCGCGGATGGGCCACAAAGGGAAGATTGTTGCCGGAGTGGGGGTTGTGTTCATCTCCCCACAGGATCATATCCTTCCCAGAGCATTCTCCTTGACAGAATCATGCTCTAATAATGTAGCGGAATACAATGCTCTGCTCATCGGTCTCCAGCTCGCCCAGGGAATGGGGGTACGTTACCTCGAAGCTTACGGCGATTCAAAGCTGGTCATCAGTCAAGTCAAAGGCGAATATGAAGTCCGCCATGAAAACCTGGTGCCTTATTATCATACAGCCATCGAATTGGCTAGCTTATTTGAAGGCTTCTACATCGGGCATGTGTCCCGATCTCAAAATACCAAGGCGGATGCTCTCGCTGCATTAGCGACGACGCTAGCCTTACCGGCCGATACCGAGTATCACCTCACAGTCGCAACCCGGCATCTCGTATGCTCCAAGCATATGCTAAGGATCCAAGAGGTCCATAATATCTCCGTGGATCTTGAGCCGAGGGATTGGCGCTTCCCCTCATTGACTACGCTCTGCACGGTCTGCTTCCAGACGATCCCAAAGAAGCGGCGTCCATCAGACGAAGGTCGCTCCGTTTCTACTATGATCCCACTTTGAAGACACTCTACCGTCGTTCATATGACGGTGTCCTCCTCCGTTGTCTCTCTCATTCAGAGGCACAGGAAGTGCTTAAAGAAGCACATGATGGCATTTGCGGAGCTCACCAGCCGGGTCCAAAGCTTAAAGACAGGCTGCACAGACTTGGGTACTACTGGCCGACCATGATGGCCGATGCCACCCAATATGCACGAAGGTGTAAGGCGTGCCAGGTCCATGCAGACTTCATACACCAACCTTCGGAGTTGCTCCACCCTACTGTTGCTTCATGGCCATTTGAAGCATGGGGAATCGATGTCGTAGGGCCAATCAGTCCCTCTTCGGCAAGAGGTCACCGGTTTATCCTGGCAATAACCGATTACTTCTCAAAATGGGCGGAGGCCACACCGTTGGCCGAAGTTAAAACCTCCAATCTGGTTAGCTTCATCAAACACCATGTCATCCATCGATTTGGTGTACCCAGACGGATCATCCATGACAATGGTCCCCAGTTCGTAAGCCAAGGGTTCTATCGGTTCTGCGATAAATACCGAATTCAGAATGTGGCTTCAACCGCCTACAATCCTGCCGCCAATGGTTTAGCAGAAGCATTCAACAAGACAATCATCAAGCTGCTCAAGAAGTTTGTCTCCTCGAACAAGCGAGATTGGGACGAAAAGCTCGGTGAATGCCTTTGGGCCTACCGGACTACGGTTCGGACACCGACAGGCAATACGCCTTTCTCCCTGGTATATGGGTGCGAAGCGGTCATCCCATTGGAAATCCAGGTGCCATCATTGCGAGTAGCCTGACTACTAAAATGACATCAGAAGACAATGATCGCTTGCGTCTTCAAGAGCTCGAAGCCCTGGACGAGAAGCGGCTGCAAGCTCAGCAACACATCGAGCTATATCAGGCTCGGATGTCAAAAGCCTTCAATAAGAAGGTCAAGCAGAGAGTCTTCCACAAAGGAGACCTAGTCTTAGCCGTCAGACGACCGATGATTATGACGCACAAGACCAAAGGCAAATTTCAGCCTAAATGGGAAGGACCGTTTGTGATAGAGACAGTCTATTCAAACGGAGCATACCGCCTTACAACTGCAGATGGCGACCTCCTCATGATGCCGATCAATGGCAAGTTCTTAAAAAAGTACTATCCTTAATCAAGGATCCTGCTCTCGATCAAGTTAACATTACACCTCTGATCGAGATCCGCGCGTCCGGAATGCGCACAAAGAGAGCCTCTCTCTTTCTCCAAGCATATCAAACCTGTTGATAGCTGGGGGTTTGCTTAAAATCCCAAGGGACCTGCTCCCACTTGATTCCCTCTCCAGAATCACCTACCAATTCTCATCCATAGAATGGTAGGACCACATATATTCCGCTGTTACGTTAACATTAAACCTATGACAGCAGTCCCCTCATTTCTCCTCATGAGAGCGAGACCTCCAAAGTCACTTACCAATTCTCATCCATAGAATGGTAGGACCATACATATTCCGCTGTTACGTTAACATTAAACCTATGACAGTGATTCCCTCGTTTCTCCCCGTGAAAACGAGACTCTTCCCAAACTCCATTGCAATATTGAGCTTAGTGGCGTCTCAATTGGTTACGTCATTGCGACCTCTGAACCAGCAGACAGCTAAGTCTCAATCCCGAGTCCTGTTGACATTTACAAAAGACAGGTCTCGATACTCGTTGACATTTACAAAAGACGAGTATCACCTATTTTGAGGCTTGGTGGCTTCTCAACCAGTTACGTCATTGCGACCTCTGAACTGGCAGATAGCCAAGTCTCATCTACCATTGAGCTTAGTGGCGTCTCAATTGGTTACGTCATTGCGACCTCTGAACCAGCAGACAGCTAAGTCTCAATCCCGAGTCCTGTTGACATTTACAAAAGACAGGTCCCGATACTCGTTGACATTTACAAAAGACGAGTATCACCTATTTTGAGGCTTGGTGGCTTCTCAACCAGTTACGTCATTGCGACCTCTGAACTGGCAGATAGCCAAGTCTCATCTACCATTGAGCTTAGTGGCGTCTCAATTGGTTACGTCATCGCGACCTCTGAACCAGCAGACAGCTAAGTCTCAATCCCGAGTCCTGTTGACATTTACAAAAGACAGGTCTCGATACTCGTTGACATTTACAAAAGACGAGTATCACTCATTGTTGAGCTTGGTGGCTTCTCAACCAGTTATGTCATTGCGACCTCTGAACTGGCAGATAGCCAAGTTTCATCTACCATTGAACTTAGCGGCGTCTCAATTGGTTATGTCATTGCGACCTCTGAACCAGCAGACAGCTAAGTCTCAATCTCGATGCTTGCTGACATTTACAAAAGGCAAGTATCTCCCCTTTTAGCCCCGCAAAGGGCTGACCTCGAGACTGGCGACGTCCCATTCGGTTATGTCATTGCGACCTCTGAACCAACAGACAGCCATGCCTCATTATCCAAACAAACAAAGACGACAAAAGAATGAATTTTTATTAAATTCCAAAAGGGATGGGATACATGGAGGAGCCTATAGGCGTACATGATAAGATCGGATCCGATCTCCGAGCGAAGCTAGCCTCGTCCTCCTGTCATCAGAAGCCTGGGCCAGCGCCTGTGATCTTAGCTCAGCCTCATCGAAGTCCACCGCCTGAGCCAGACGAGCCTCGACCTCCGCCAAAGTCGCCCTCTGTGATGACTTCCGCTCCGCCAGTTCCTCACTTCGAGCCCTGAGCTGCTCAAGCCGCGCAGCCTCTTCATGACGCATCTGTGTAGCCTTGGATAAGAGGAGATTTGCCTTCCGGATCATCTCTTCAGCCCTCTTAACCTTATCTTCAGCATCAAGAAGAGCACTGTTGGAAGCATCAATTGCACTCCCAACCTCTGCCTCCTCTATCTCCAAGGACCTCAAGTCAGAGGAGATAGCCTCAGCAGCCTCTCGAGCGGCGAGCTGAGCCTCGCGCCTCTGGGCGACAAGACGTGTGAGCCGTTCATCAGCCAAAGACGCTGCGTCGGAACGATGGTAATGGCGCCATTCCTCCACGTCCTTCTCAAGGTCGTCTACCAGGAGCTCTAGAGCAGTAGCTTGATGGTACCCCTCAAAGTCCCGGATACACTCAATGCCACGGGAGAGGACCATCTTCAGCTTCGAGAATGGCACAGGCGAGCCCTTCAGGACTAGACCGATAGCCTGCTCCAAACTGTTATAGAAGCTGTCAACCAGATTACCGATGAAGTCATTCTCAGCTTCATCAACCCTTGAGACAACCTCGGAGCAATCTACCATCCCAGTCGACACCGCCGCAGAAGAAGAAGCGGGAACATCGACAGCAGCAGGGCAAGCCAAAGGTGACCTCGGCGGAGTCCTCAGCGACACCAGCACGCCAGCCACCGTGGAGGAAGGACTGGCAACCACCTCCTGAACAGCAGGCTCGACAATCAAAGTCGGGGAACTAGGGTCCGCGATCACCCTCAGCCCCGCACTGGGCAAAATTGCCGGCACCTCACTCGGTGATGTGATTGGGAGTGAGGATACCTCCGGGACTGCCGCCCCTTCAGCCTCTCGCCTTTCAGCTGACGTGGGCTGATAAGAAGGCAAGTCGCCATACAACACGTCCAACATGGCAACATCCGCCGTGGACGAAGCACTCAACCCACCCTCTGACCTTCCAGGGGAAGTCTCCGGCTCCTTCAAAGCCGACGTATCTTGAGGCCGAACACCTGCAATAAAGCCATGGTCAAAAAAAGCGGATGCAGCAAACAAGAGGAGATCAAAAGGTCGTCATTTTACCAAAGGCTGATGTTACTTCGTCAGCCTCATCAGTCTCTAGGGGTTCCATCGCGAAGTTCTTGCCAGAATCAACGCGGATAGCCGGCCTGCTCGCCGATTCCTCCGCAGACCACCCGGTAGAGCTGGATGCCATAGGACTTCCTTTAGAAGTCCCAGTGCCCGACGGGCCAATGTCGGCCGCATCACCTCCAGATTCCTTCAAGCGAGTAAAGGAACCAGCAGCAGCTCCATAAGCGAATAGAGGATCATACTGGTCCCCTTGCTCCCCTTGCTCCTCAGCTCCTGCAACAAAAAGCAAATGATGAGTTATTTAAAGTGCGCTGAAGGCATATTAGATGGGGGCCAATCTTACCAATAGTCGGTTCAGCAACCGACGGCTCAGCCACTAATGGAGCAGCAGAAGGAGGCGCAGCAGAGAGCTCACCCTCTACCACGATGGTAGGAGTCTGGCGACGGGGCCTCTTCGCCGACGACTTCCTACGGGATCCACTCCCACGCTTCCTTTTGAAGTGGACATCAGAGTCCTCTTCTTCCACTTCCTCCACATGTTGTGAGGGAGCTGTCCCCACTACACCAGACCCGGCTTCACGAGCATCAGCTTCGTGGGCATCAGCCCTTGTCTCTGCCTCGAAATAAGGGCTCCCCGCATCAGAAGCCCCGCTGTCATCTACAGCGATGAACTCCTCTATGCCAGGAACACGGACTCGTTTGCCCTCCATCTTATCGCAAGCCTTCTGCCTCATCCGATGAGAAATTAATTTCACACCCGAACGGTTGGCATTAAACCTAGCAGGTGTGGAGTTCGAAGCCGCATACCATTGGCAGAAACACAGGGTCGTCCAAAGGCCGGGATCCCTCGGCGGCGTGCGTAGCCACGCTCCAGTGTCATCCGCGGTAAAGAACCGCCAAGCACGAGCCCCATCAATGAGGCTCCCCATGAAAGCCAGGTCCGGATTGGGGTTGCCCACATACAACTGGTCATACCCAAATTGGCGGGCAAACCGGCTCGGGACGTAGGGCTCCAGGTAGCAGGTATCCCCACTCCTGTACAGCAAATGCGAGGGCCGGATACAGACCAGCCACTCGAAAACACCCCGACTCATGGGAGACCGACCTGACTCCACATCATGGAATTCCTCGTTGTATCCTGCACCCCGCAGGCGAGGAAAACAACGGAACAGGCTATAAGCGTCATAACGACGCACTAACTTACGAGCCTCGGCCACATAAGTTTTCTGCCACGAACGGCCTTCAAAGCGACGGAGAAGCGCCGTTTGAACACCCTGCGGAGGGTCTTCCCCAGCTCCAATCAAACTGGGACAGTGCAAGGCGAACCACGCCATCAAGTAGGTGTACGGTAAACCTACCCTAGGATTGGGTCCGTCACAAGGCAGGACGGCACCCTTCCCCCGCCTTGACGCCATTGGCCTGCAGAAAGCCTCCGTCAGTGCACGAAGGCCCCTCTGAATACAACACACCATGGCCGGGAGAAGACCCAGACGGTGGCCATGAACCAAGCGGACGGCAGGCAGCAGCACAGTCGGATGGACGATGTCACCCGAAGAAGAAGGCACGACACATTTCTTTAACCAGATGGTTAAGAAGCCGGCCAGCAACGCCTTGCGAGACATAGGCCGACGGGCCTGATGGTGAAAGCTCCGAAGAACATCACCCTTCCCGAGAGGACCATCATCTTCTGCCACGACGATGTCCTTTTCAGCATGCACCTCCATCCTTGCCAAGATGTCTTCTTCAGCAACTCCGCAATGAGCTGCCTCAGGCGCACTAGTCATATCCGGGAACAAGTAGTTCCCCCAGCTCTTCAAGCTCTTCGAGCTACCCTTGCCACCAGTGTGGATGCTGGAGCAAATGTGCAAATGGCACATCAATTCCCGATATGTCTCGAGCAGAGCAGGCTCCTGCTTCTCCAGAATAGCCAGCTCCGCCTCACAGGGAAAGTACTCTTCGTATGGAAGAGACCCGAAGGGCAAAGCAGAGATCTCCCGCATCTCATGCAGGGCCATGCCCAACTCACCAACTGGGGTGAAGAAAGTCCCCGAGGCCGGGCAATACAACTCAAGGATGGCGTAGAAGCACGCCACCTTCATCTCGATGCCGTAGCAGGTCGCCCTGACGGCCTCATGGAGGTTTAACCTCTCTAAGTCCCCCTCAAAATGGGTGAGGATATAGTTGGTCAACTCCGCCCACCACGATCTAGGAGGGTGGACCCAACCGGGAGTCCTGAAATCGGTGGCGGGGTAGTTCCCGTCAACTTCGCAGAACTGAGTGCCAAAGGTCGGCGCCGCAGCTGGGTTCTCTCCTACTGGAAGGTCCCGCGATACCTTCCCAGGGTATAGCCCCATTATGCTACGAGGATGGCCCGCCCTCGAGTAGCCGGACTGGAATGTCAACCTCCCGACACTTACAGACTCGGCGTTTAGGCTCACGCCCCACGCCATCTTCCGAGCCTGAGTCGCGCTCGCGAAGGAAGACAAAGCAAAATGCCGCTTAGAGGACGGGAGATAGAATCTCTCGCCGTCCAACTGGAAGATCCACTGGCCTTCACCGGCCTGCAGCTGGCGATCGGGATCAGGTGCAGCATCCCCGAACATGAAGTCAGGCTTTCTGTAAGCCTGACGGTCGATATCTTCAAATGGAGCCGTAGTCAAGATGCTCCGCATGGCCTGCGGACCACCGCCCTGAATGAGCGTATCCCGTACAAGGGAGCTCGGCTCACTGAACAATGAAGCCTGCCCATAGAACTGCAAGCTGATGCTTCCGCCTGCTCGACTGGCTACACCGAACAGACTGTTCTGAAGGCCGGAGGCGTAATGTACTGTAAAAACAGAAATGAGCTATGATTAGTTCACCAATCAAGTGGATGCGAAAGCATAAAAATTCACTAAGGCATAGCCTCGCCCAGCAAGCAGGGCCTGCAAGGCGATAGCTTTGAAAAAGCTTCACTTCATAAGACTGCATCTTTGCAGAAAATATCCAAAGCGCCAGCTTCGCTTAAAGCAGGAAGTGACATAGCCCTAAGGGCTGACGTCATCAAAGGGGCATTATGGTCAAAAGTCATCATGACTGAGAGGACTTATTCAAGTCCTTTTCCTCAAACAGTACGGAGATGGCCCAAGTTATGGCTTCGTGCGAAAGCCCAAAGAAGAACTGTCCAGTTCTTATTTCCCTGGTGCAGGCAAAATAGGGAAGTTGAAGGGAAACGAGTTCCCTGATAAGGACAGATCATATTTGATCGTCCTAATAGCCGAGTATCGGCTTCAAAGGATGGAGACCACTCTCTAATCAGATCGGAAAGTTCCTTACCAGCGACAGGTCGCTCGATGACCGGAGGAGGAACGCCCTCCGCCGCAGAAGTCGCCACTTCTTTTCCCGCTCGTCTCTTGGGCGCCATTGAAGAGTTGCTAGAGTCCTCAAAGATCTCTGAATGAAAAGGAAGAAGAAGAGGAAGAGATAGAAAGTTCTCTGAAAAAAGGGAGATCTTCCCATATTCAGCCCAATCGGGCTTTTATAGGCCAATCAGCGCCTGAAATGAGGCCTCGAAAAAAGGCCCATGCCGCCGTTTCGAATTAATTCGAAACAGCGCCCGAAGCGCCTTCCCGAGAAACGCCGGTTCAACTCTACTAAGAGTTAACTTCGCACTAGTGCAAAAGTGCGGACTTCGCACAATCCTTCAAGGGCTTCGCTGGAAGGCCTACCTTAGCCCTCTAAAAAGCGTGCTGCTCGCGGTACGCACCAGTCTCGCGAAGATCATTCAAAGGAAAGACTATGTCCTTAGCTCCGCACACAGTTTAGCCCAGCAATGGCCAAACTCTCAGTGAAAGCAAGCAAAAATCAGATGATCAGACGGTGAACTTTCATTGATTCAAAAGCAAGGGTACATTTGATATTACATCAAAGTTGTGTTTTATATAACACACCAAGTTACCTAACAAGGTCATGTGCATACAAGCGGTTTTATCTGCTCCCAGGCCAGACCAACGGGACAGGAAGGGCCTTCCTCCTGCATAAGGCTGTAATCAGTGGTGCCACAGGGACACGGTCATTTTTCTCCACAAAAATGGCAGATCTTGCCAGGCCATTTTTGTTGAAGCCTGGCAATAAAGCTTATCGCCGCCAACACGTCAGATCACCTATAATGGGAACTGGTTTTGATGCCACGGATCTGACGGGTGTGAGGCCCACTCCCCTGAAGTGGATCGTCCCCGACGAAGGCCACCAAAGTTGAAAGTCGGCAACGATGTCAGTGATCTCACTGATCACCTCCGACGAAGCGGCGGCCAGCCTCACCTCAGAACGAATCATCTCGGGTAAGAGGCTGCCAACAGCCCCTGGGACGCGCATTCGCTGCCCCGAATTGTTCCTCCTGCTTAAAAGTAAAGCTTCAACTGGGGAAGCATAAGGCGATTTCATGGTTTCTTCCATCAAGTTACCAGACTGGCAAGCATAGCTCACTGCAAGGCAAATTGGAGCAGGTTAGCAGTCAAGCACAAAAAGAGCTGCAAAAATACTAAGTCAGATTCTTCGGCGGCAAAGTAATCCGACTTCAGTCAAAGCAGAGGATAAGCCTCGCCTGCACGGCAACCATGGGCTGGTTCAACAAACGCCAAGTCCTAGCCTCGCCTATACGGCAAAGTCAGACTGATCTTGTGAAGAACAGTCTCAACCTCACCAATATGGCAAGACTGGCTCAACTATTGAAGAGGCCAAGTCCCAAGTCCTGCCTGCGCAGCGGACTTAACAAGCAACGACCTTTCACTGATCAAGCCAAGATGATAGCTTCACAGAAAGCTATGAGGAGATCCTTCTCTGCAGCAGCCAATTGCAAGATGAAGAACAAGGGAAGCTAATCCCTGAAGCGAGCTGCCAAAGCTAAATCAAGGGAGATGAGTTCCCTAAAAGCAGTGAAGTCTTTGAATGATCAAGACTTACTGGTCCTTGGCCGGTTAGACAACCAGAGTGGTTTTTCCCACTAATTCAGAGATCTGAGTATCTCTCTCAACCAAGAGAAGAGAAGAAGAAAGGCAAAACATTTCTCTTCAGAGGACCTCAAGTGTCCTATTTATAGGCCCCATGGCCTGAGTGCGATCACCCCAAGCGTGGAAGCACGAGCGCATTCAAGGCATTTATTGCGCCTTGATGGAAGGGACGGTTTCCCCTTGGAACCGTGCAAAGGGAGAAAACGTCTCCCTCATAAAAGACACTTATGGCGCCTTGAATAAAGGGAATATCCTCCCTTGGAAACGTGCAAATCGGAGAACATCTCTCTCGATTGGTGCGAAAGAAGGAATGATCCTCCTCGTAACCGCCCCACGGCAGTTGGCTTTGAAAAGGCAACAGGAGTTCCAAAGCGAACTTATTTCTTGGAAGCCCAGATACGGAGCTACCCCGACGCGAAGCTACTCGCGAACCAGTGCAATTCTTCGGCAAATTCATCCCAAAGCAGGATTGAAGGCGAAGCTGAACTCAACCATCATGGCGACGTTCATACTCCACACCACCATCACAGCAGTTCAAAGTATTTCGGAGTCTGAGCTATTGCAGACTCTCGAAAACTTTGAAGGGGGTCTTGTTGACACTTAAAAAAGACAAGATTCTCATTGGTCCGAACGATGTCTAAACTTGTTGACATTTACAAAAGACAAGGGACAGACGAGCTGAAGACCAGTTTTCGCCCACCTCCAAGGGACAAAGAAGCGGTTTGGACTCCACTGATCCAGCAAGCAGAACAGTGAACCCGGATTGTTTCTAAACAGACCTCAGCAGGTCTAAAATGCTAGCATTTAGCATTACATTAGCCCAAGGGGATAGCCTCGTTTGAGAGGCTAGCATCATCCAGAGCATCGCCAGGAAGCTGACTGATAGCTTCGCCGAAAAGCCTCTTTTCGGACTTCGCTAGGAATTGCCTCTAGCTCCGCTATGAGCTTCAAAGCGGGCAGCTCCGCTATCAGCCTGCTATGGTCAACCTTTGACCAATCAAAATCTCCTGATGAGATCGGATTCAATCTAATCAAATCCAATCGGGATTCAAATATGGCAGGTGATTGCCGCAATCTCTTGACTCTCTTGAAACGAGTAAGAGGATCAAGGAGAATCCCCCAACAATATGGAAAGGATCAAAACAGATCAACCGACTTGCCATTTTCTAGCTCCGCAGAAGCTATCCTAGCCTCGCAGTAAGGCTACTTTCCAGATTCAAACAGATTCGGTTCAATCTGTTTTCATATCTTCAAAGGGGACGATTATACCCTTGCTTTCCTTATAAATAGCCCGCCAGGGGTACAAGGAGAGAAAGGCAGGCAAGGCATAGGGAGATCGATCGATAAAAAAAAAGAAGAGAGAAGACTCCACAAGCAGAGGCTTTTTCACGACGCACCGTGCGCTCCCGAATTCAGAGACCTTTTAGAGAATTGCTTTCTCTAACCAGGGTGTTGATACCCTAACGTCGTCCTTCCTCTCAAGGAATCTCCGGAACCAGGCGAGAAGGAATTCCTTATCGAAGGCGATTTTAAGAAGCAGCAAGAGGGTTCTACCAACCTTCTGTTCTCTGATTCCCCGAACCAGGCGAGAAGGGAATCTCATCGCTCGCATCGTCAAAGGGACAAAGTGGTCGCGCGCTGACCAGACTCCTATCGGCACATTTTCCCAGAATCTCTGAGGAGATCTACTTGTAATCTTTTGAGAATACTTGTAATTTAGCTCCTCAAACTTTTATTTGTAAGTTTTCCCCCTTTGCAAACATAATGGAAAACAGAATTGAGTGCTTGTACTTGAAGATTGAAGTGACATCAATACAAGAATCGAGCGCTTTTCTTCCACTCGTATTACGGTATGGCTTGCATTGTTAATTTGCTTTCTTCGTTATTTTCCATGAGTAACTAAACGGTTTTTCTGGGCTCACTATTGTAAACTCTCTCTAGTTCTCCTTCTCTTCTGGTTTTAAAGAAAAAGACCCAATGAATCACATGCATGCCTTACTTAAAAGCTTTCTTTTTGAAGGGTTCTTGAAGGCACATGAGGATGGGTTTGGTCGTTAAACTTTTACTTCTTTCATGACGTTTTTTGAACTGTTTTTACTTCATTCTTGCTTTTCGTACTTGATGATTTAACATTCAATTCTAAATGATTTTTCAAAGAAAAGATTGAACTCTTCCAATCATCTTATGTGCTTTACTTCAACCTTTCAAAAATCAACTTTAAGTTTTACTTATGATCACTTTGAGGCACTCAGGATTTCAATAGAAGAATTAACTTTAGAGTAGTGAAATAGTGTGTCCAGATTTTCTCCCTTATTATAATTAACAAAACAATCTTCGAACTTTTTTAAATCACCTTCTCCAAAGTTTTTCTAAAGTTGCAATTTCTCTTTTTAATCATCTCTTTCTTTCCATTCTTTTTTCATTAAAAAACGAACACAATTCTTTGTTTTTAAACGATTCACCGAAAAGCTTCCATCGCATTCCTCCTCGTGGATACGACCCGTTAGCCACAAGCTACACGGTAAATTCTTAAACTCTTTGATTGTTCTTTCATTTTAGCAATCAAGTAGATGCAATAAACTCAAGAAAGAAGCAAGAAAGAAGAAATAAAATTGTGCCAGAATAAAAATAAGAAAGGCTGAATTTAGTGGGGCTGGCTTATGGATGTTTCTTCTGCTATGGGACAAAACTTGTATGGATTTGAAGTTGATATCAGATATCAGATATTAGACAGTTGTGATTAACACTGTAGAAATCTCTGTGGGGACGTAAGCAAGCATGAATGTTCTTCTGCATCTCTTGCCACAATTTAGGGTTTCCCGGGCCCATCGCCGAGTCACCGGTGACTCACCGTGCCACCTTCAATGGGCCGCGACATGTCATCGGATGCCTGCTTTAAGTGTGTCACCAGAAGTAGCAGGAGGTGGAGCCAAATGGAGAAATTGGACGCACAGATTTCTGTATTTTTATGTAGCAAACTCTTTTATTAATATAGTGATGATCAGGACTGAAGATACATTTGCAAGTTGTTTCTTGTTAGCCTTTGATGTCAACAACAACAACAAATAGAGAGGATGTCTTTGTTTTGCCAAGCGTGTGATGACCCATATTTCCAGTGTGGTGTTGTCATCTGCAGGGAAAAGATAAGATATAATTAGTGATTAGTTAGAGAGATGGAGACCTGATCTCATATACTTGCCAAGTTTTTTAGCATAAACAATTTTTACTTTGTTCATGATTTTGATTCCATATTTCCTTTAAGGATTGTTTGATGTATGATTAATTTAAAATAATCTACAAATTGAAAAACTGTAGTATTATCATCCTGCTGGCAGCAAGAAACTGAAACTTTGATACTCAAACTTGTGTGTTTGGAACTGTCAAGGGTCCCAAACAAGGCCTTTAACTTTAAAGTGCCTGGTTAGTCTCCTCAGGCCCAAATTTATCCAGCCTCTACTTCTCTCTCTTTTTCTCTAAAATATATGTCATAGTGTAGCCTGTTACAAGCGGGATTTGAACCACTGATGTCAGTGTAAAAAAGTTTTACCACTGTGTTATGATGTAGAAAATATAACATATGTAACATATGTAGTTCAACTCGAATATAACAGATGTAGAATAGTAACATAAACAAACTCGAATATAACAGATGTAGAATAGTAACATAAACAAACTCGAATATAACAGATGTAGAATAGTAACATAAACAAAACATATAACATATGTAGCAACTTTTCCTACAGAAACTATGTAGTTGTGCAACTCGAGTATGACATAAGTAGAACATGAAAGTGTCTTATTTTGAAGAGCGTCCATGATTAACTAAAGTGAATTTCACAATGAGTTGATTTTTCCGAGATCAATGGTCAAGATCTTTCTTAATGTTTTAGGCTATAAAAACTCTTAGGAGGGTGTGGAGAGGCTTAAAGCTCTTTAGAAGCAAAGATGAGAAGGGGGAGAGAAGGATCGAGTAATGAAAGTCACAGATACCTCTTTGTAGATCGAGCAAAGATGAGAAGGAGAAAGAGAACGATGGAGTTAATGTTCACGTTTTGACACAACTCTTCCAAGGATAAATAAACTTGTGCTTTTTTCACATACTCAAGATCTAATATCCAAAAGCGCACTAGAGTCCAATCAGTAGTTCTAGGATGCAAATTGATTCATTACATTAACCAAGGGAAATAAGATGATGTTAAGAGGAAAAAGAAGTGTGGTGAGATTCATATAAGCTTCTAGAGAGGAACTCTGTCAAGGATAAAGCTTAAGAAAATAGTATTAAAAAGGAGTTTGCATCAAATTAGAGTTCTTGTTACGAAATATCAGCCCATTAGAAGACTAATAGGCGAAGACATAATATGGATTGAGACTTTATCCGGCACAAAAACTTGAACTAATAGATAAATACCAAATATCTGTTTATGTTTCAATTTTTAGTCAATTATTCGATGTGGACTAATCATATCACACATAACTCAACAATCTCCCCTTTTACAGGGATGTTCGCGGGTACTACATTAACATGTTCCCAACACGGAGGACAAGAGGGTCTAAGTCTGATACCTAAGGTGGAGATAGAATTACATGGACAAATCAAAAGACACACATGGACGACATATGAGCCAACTGATCAGGCGACATCCAACACCAGTGACTACACACATCCGATCTAAACCCTCTTGGTCATGACCAGGCTCTGATACAATTTGTTACGATAAATCAGCTCATTAGCGAGACAAACATGTGAAAACACAATTATGTGTTGACATTTATTTGAACCAAATGTTTAAGCTGATAGGTACATACCAACATTCTATTCATGCATTCACTTTCTTAGTCAATATCCATTATGGGACTATTCAGATTACACATGACTCAAGAGTTCTGATGAATAGTTTGAAAGAGAATGCAGTTTAGTTAAAGCTTCAAAAAACACTGGCATAGACCAAGTGAAAACCTTGTATAGGTGGATTTGGGGGGAAGGACAGTTTCAAACAGGACACAGATTTGCTCAAAGGCCTGAGATGAAGCAACTAGGACTTCATGAACATTAAGCATGCGGATTAAAGGATTCGATGTAAAATATTATAATAGTTATGGAGATGCTTAAAGCTTTTCTAAGTAAAAGTTATATATTTCAATCTAAAGAATTATAAAAATTATGAAGATTCATAAAGCTTATCTAAAATCATTTCCTATATTCAAGCTTCAAATTCTTTCAGAAACATAATTACTTTGATTCTATATCACAAGTTTGATACTTTGCATAGATCCTAGTAATTCTTGACCAAGATGTATGTCCTTAATAAAATATGCTTCACCAATATGTATATATCCTCTTGAAAATTAATTGTACACAAGATGATTTTATATTTCTAGAGATAATATCAAATATTTAGTTGTTTAATAGTATCACAAACAAATCAGACTAATTGTTAGGAATCTGTATTATCATTGTTAAACTACGAAGGACGACATCTTACACACAGACACACACACAATTACATAAAATCTTAAACAATTCTCTTTTATACAAACTCATACAAGATTTTGTATTTGACATAGATAGAATGATTCTTCTCACATTCTACTTTAACTTATTCTTGTTGGATTAACTAGTAGCTCTAATTCAAATCTTAGATCCTGATCTGATTTGTTTCAGATCCAATACGATTCAGAGCTGAATTCATCATCACTGTGAACCCGATTGAATTCAACTTGTTAAAGTCTTCTGTCATCCACCTTCTAGTCCAAAGTACAAAATTCCAAATTCTAAATTTTGTCACATTTTCTTGCGTTTTTTATGTCAGGTTTATGTAAATACTTGAAGTCTTGAATGCATGCACGATCAAAATTACCACAGTAATAATAAACAAATTTGATCAAACCAGGATACGTATTGCATGCAACAATCATTTAGTAAATCAAAACCAAGCTCAGAGCAGTAGAAAGGAAAATCTTATGCCCACAGGACTGGCTACATGGGTGATGAACTATGCAGTAGAAGGTCTCTAAAGACCTCTTCTTTCCTTCTCGATTCGTCCTTGGTTCAGAGTATTATGATGTATTGTGGCGGAGGGTATGAGGCATGCGGTGTAACTTCATTATTTTCTCTTTAATGAAATGGGGTGGACTTTCAACTTTTACTCAGGAAAAAAAGAAAGAAAGAAAAAGGCTCAAGGCTCGTCCGCCTTGTCTGCTTGATGCCTTCCTGCCTTGTTGTGGTGAGCAAGTGGCATACAAATTCATGTCTTTTCTAACAGATGATTTTTCATATATGGCTTTTTTACCAGTGAAGATATCTTTTTTAGCGGATAGTATTTCATCACCGTGTTCAACTCCTACTTCTCATTCGAACTCTTGATAATTCATCCATCCTTAGTTTGGGGTCTGTGTTAAGGAGTATTAGATTTAAGGTTAGAATACTATTATGTACATTTGTATTCTTAGTTTTTATATTATGTAATCCTATGTCTATATATTCTCGAGGAATTGCCACATCAGTAATAATTGGACTTAATTCCTTGATTGAAGTAACATGCTATCAGAAACCATATTTCCAAATATATCCTACTTTCTCCTTCTCCCTTTCTTCTAATAGTCGTCATTGTTACATTGCTCTTGATCCTGTGATGCTTAAGTAGCACGTGCCTAACGTCAGACCACTTTCTGCCTTAGTCATCCATCATTGAATCTGGTCGAGTACTAGTTCCAATAAAGCAAGATGGAGTGAGACCACCTTGCTGTGTTGAATTTGGGTTAACTCCTCGACATCGATATTTTAATACTTTGTCAAATACTCATCCAAATTAAACACGAACATAAACATGCTTGTTGACTTGTGATATGGATTGTAGAATTTTGACAGTGGCATATAGATTATGACTGAAATTTTATCAAATCACTTGCCTCACAAAAATTTTGTTGTTGAATTTGTTCAGGAACTTGATCAAAGGTAGATTTTAAGTTTGAATTGAACTTTAAACTTAACATGGTATCAATTCTAATACCATGTTAAACTATGAAAGACTACATTTTTATTATTGTTGAGAATAATTACATAATATAAGTACATAAAGGCATGTTTAGTTCTCTCTTTATAGGCTTACTCAAACTATGACTATAATTACTAAAACTCTAGGATTCTGAACATTGTTAGAACTCTAACAATAATAAAACAAATTTCAAGCAATTTTAGAGGAAAATACAAAAAAAAATAATAATAAACGAAAGAGATCCAAATCCCTCGAGTTGTATTATTGCATATCTGTTCCATATTATGATTTGGGAAAGGAATCCCTCCAGCAACAAACCAGCAAGATGGAAAAGAGATTTACTTCCAAATAACAACCATCCAATCAAAGAAACAAGGATGGATGTTGCTTGTCCATGTTAGATTACATATTTCGATCCTCTTTGATAGAGTTATTCCCTCTCTCCACGAGAGCATTCTTTCTCATTCAGGGACTAATGGTTCGTGAATACTCACTCATGATATATCTGAGGAGATTGCATATGAAGGTATTTGTAGATTCTGGGGATCTAAAACAAAAGAAAATATAGTTTTTAAAATCTATGTCTGAATTTTGGTCGACCGTTCTACATGTACAGAGAGGAGAAACCCCATTTGGCGATCGACCGCCTGATCAACCGGCTCAACTCTTTAATAGTTAGGATTTGGATTCAGTCAACTGAGCGATCGACCGACATTTCCAATAAAGCCTGAAAGATTGTGCGATCGACCGAGCGGTCGACAGCTTACTTGGAGCGGTCAACGAGCTGGTCGACCGACAGTTGGGTCAGAGCAAATTCTGGATCCGACCTGGAGTTGAAGTGGGGTTTCTTCTCCTCCCTATAAATGAGAAATAGGTTTGTTTTTAGGAGTTAAGCCAAATTGAGTGAGTTCTTAAGAGAACATTGTAATCCTCTTTTATATCTTGTGTAATCATCAATAGATCTCTCTCTTCTGCCCCAGAGACGTAGACATCTTTTCGAACCTCGTAAATCATTGTTTTTCTCTCTTTTGTGTGATTGTTTGTGTATTTAGAGTTGTGTTCTTTGGCTGGTTCTCAGGTTAACAGATTCGTGAAGGCTAGACTTTGTAATTCATATGTTTGCTCATTTTATTTAACCCTCAGAGGAGTTTTTCACCGCACAATAGTTTGAGAGTCATAATGTAAGCCTCAGAGCGTTCCTAAAAAAAAAAAAAAGACAAGAAATATACCCCTTGCTGTCTAATCCGCTGCATGTCTCTTCCAGATTCTCATTCGCGACAAGAATTGGTGCACAGAAAATCACAGAAAATCAACAAGTCGGTTCAGAGATTTACTGCCGAGCAACAACCGTCCCATCCAAAGAAATTGCATGGAAGATGTCCATTCTTTTCGCTTCCACACGCCAAGTTGGTCAAAAACAGCCATATGCCCAAACTTTTCCAAGGACCCTAAAGTTGCAGCAAAGAGCAGACAAATCTTGTTGCAGATTCAAAAAAGATTACTTAGCTAAGTTTGATCCCGACTGTGATCCAAACAAGAAAAACATGCGAAGTAATTATCGAAACAAAGCATCAGCCCAAGATCTGAAAAAAAATCCATGTGCAGTCAGTCCCTTGGACTCTCACAAGTCAGTCACAAAAGTTCTTTTTGCTCACACCTTTCATTTTCCCATTCACAAATTCTCATTTCACATTCAAACCAAAGCTCTCAGGTCTTTGGTCCAATACAGTCGGCGGTCTAATTCTGATCCCAACATTCTGACTCATTGCACCTTCCTCAAGTTCATATGGTTCTTGATTAATATCTTTACCAACTAGCTAGTACCTATGTCTTTTGAAAAAGACAATTTTGAGGAACAAATGAAGATTTTTCTTCTAGACAATTAACTAGATTGGCACAAGTGTTTGTTTCTAGTACTGGTGGTCTCTTCCACGCTCTAACTATCCAAACCAAGGTGTGTTCAGACCTCAACTGTGCAACTTAAACTTGTTGGGCCAAGTAATTCCTTGGAAGAAAGACCTACTGCACTAATAGTTGCTTCTCAAACCCCACTCCTCTTTGTAATCCAAAACAAATATGTAAATAAGTGATAAATTAGTTTTTCTTTCTAGGCTGCCACGGTGGTAGGGGGCTAGATCTTTGCTAGCACACACTGAGAAATTTCACCAGTCAAAGTTTTCAGTGCAAAGAAATGATGTTTTACTTGCAACATAAAGGATTATCATGAGATTTAGGACATATCTCGTGTTCTCTTTCATTATTTTTTTTTTCTTTTGAAGATTAATTACCTCTAAAAGAGAATATCTCAATCTACAAAATCTTTGATAGTGTGAAGGGATTCCAGAACTCGGGGAATTAGAAAAATTTTGCTAGCAAACAAAGAGCCGGCGGATTTTAGCAACCTAACTCTTATGCCTCCACGCATCACTATCCTTAATTTACAAAAGGATGGCTCATGTAAACTCCGACACTTTGACCTCAAATTAGGAAGCAAAAAAAGAGAGCAAAAAAAACATGACGCGTGCTCTGAATAACTTATTTTCCACAACTCTCTCTCTCTCTCTCTCTCTCTCTCTCTCTCTCTTCCGCCCTCTTCTTATAAATCCCTGCCCTATCTTCTTCCTTCAAACCCCAACCAATCCCCTCCAAGCCTTTCTGAATTTATAAGAAAGAAACACACCGCAAGATCTCTCTCTCTCTCTCTCTCTCTCTCTCTCTCTCTCTCTCTCTCTCTCTCTCTCTCTCTCTCTCTCTCTCATTTTCATGGCTTCACAAAGCAAGAAACTTCCTCTTATGATCTATATTCTCTTCATCACTCTTCCATTGTTTGCTCCTTGCTTGCAAGCAAGGAAGCTATTACCAAGTGTAGGAGGAGATAAGAGTACTAGTAGTCCAAGTTTAGAGCCTAGTTTGTTTCTAAGTGTATTGCCTAGGGGGAGAGTTCCACCTTCTTCACCTAGCAATAGAGGCCATGGCGAAGTGGCGGCCGCCAGCGAGAGCCACGCTGGTGATGCACGTGTGACGATGAAGAGCACCGAGAGGATATTGGGTCTGTGCCGAGCCCCGATCGGCCACTAGCTCCTCCTCCTCCTCCTTCTACAAATTTTTGTAGGGTACTACAGCTTTTTTCTTCCTTTTACCCTTTCCTCAATCTGTGTATTACTATTGTTCTTTCTTGATGGAGAGTTGTTCATTGGTATACTTAATTTATTTTTTTTGGTCATGTAATGTAGAGAAATGTGCAGAAACAATCAATGATATGATTAAGATAAATGCATCAGTTGATATTGATAAGCAATATCCAAGCTAGCTAGATTCATGGGTTAATTTGATATTATTGGTTATTGCTTCCAGTTTTTGTGTTACTTGTACTTATACTTTTGATGATTGCCATAGTTTGTTTGCAAGTGCATGTCTGTTTGACTGAGCTTTCAATTGTGGTTGATCCAATGTGTGTCTAATCTTGGTGGATCCAATCTTAATTTGGCCTAATTAGATTGCGACCAACGTTTTTGTGCTTTACTGAACTAATCCTAAGATTCTCCAAATAGCCAAAGAAAAACGCTTAGCTGTACTCTACTAATTGCAAAGAATAAGGTGCTTCATAAACAGTGGAAAATTTATGTACCACTATGTTAATAGAATTGGATGTATGCATTCAATATGGTACCAAAGAGATTTACATTTTTCGCCAGTTTATTTTTATCATGACTTGCTCATAAAAGAGGATCATATGATCCAATTTTCACTTGGAAGAACAAAATTTAATTTGTGATCAGTTTAAATCTATTCTACACGTGCAAGTAGAAAAGAATATAATCTTAGATTTTTTTTGGCTTCTCATAGTGGGCCGACGACAAAATACAGAATGAAGAGTTTATTTTAGTCTTTCAGATATTCGATAAGATAAATAAAAGTTATAACCTAGTGAGGAAATAACAATAACACAAGTGAATAGTGAATAGCATTGGGGGATTAACTCAGTATCATCGCCTCATTGAGAAAAATTCATGACATGTCTAAGCAACAAGATATTGGTTTTTTTTTTTTTTTTCACTTGTCACTTTCATAGTGAGCAGTGGATGCAAGATATTTATCCAGCATTGACGTAAGTATAATAAGAGTTCAATGTGAGCGTAAATATAATAAGAAAAGAGAGAAGAAAAAGTTACACTTAAGACTTGAACTTATGACGTCTAATAATATATTTTTATAAGTCACTATTTGAGTTAGAACTCTAAAATATCTTTATCTTAGTAAAAATAATCTAAAAAGAAGAGATCATATAAAAAAAATTACAAATTATATATACTACTCCATATATTTTATAAAATCTAGTGTGGGCGCCACCCACACTGGGTGTGAGTTCACTCCTGTTCATAGTATACCATGGCTTTCCACGTATGTATTTGTCATTAAGCGGGCTTAGTTTTTCGAATAACTAATCTTTTCTGTGCACAGTCACGACTATGAAATCTTGATGTTGACCGTTATTTTCCGTCCCGTGACAGGACACTATTGCCGACGGCCATCAGGCCGTCTGGATATAGAAGACAAAGGAGGACACCGTGCAAGTGCATTGACTTATTCTGAGGATATTTATTTTTTTAAGCAATATGTCCATTGGTACCAAGAAAGTATATTTTTTGTTTAATTCTTTGTTAAGCTTAGCTGGCCATGAGTCCATTATTAGTGAACCATCTCCGTCCCTGGGTAAACAATTATAACTGAAGAAAGAAGACTAGATTTTGGATAGTGCCAATTAGTCGGAGGAACGTATTATTTAGTTGTTATAGTTCAAACAAATCCTTTTGTTAATTTAGCTTCAAATATCCTGTTTGGAAAACTTAATTTGTTCAGCATTTGTTTTACTGAAGCTACAAAAGCTTAACGATTTATAGGCCTTATTTTATTTAATCCAATGATTGATGTTTAAGTGTTAGGTAGTTGTTTTTCCCAACTGCAGCTTGCAGGCTGAATTTTTGGGATTCATTGTCCCCTGTAAACACACAGCATTTTGGGGAAATTTTGTCGAAGTGTATTTGGATGTTTTATTAAAACTTGCATAAATTTGAGAGTTAATTGTATCATATTTTTAAAATTTTGATACGGGTTGGTAATTTGGTCTGACAAGGTAAGGGTGATACATAATTGTGGTAGTTTCAGTGATTATTCGAGTTGTGGACTAGTTGTATTGTATGAGCGATTTTCATCTAACAACGACATGTGGCCCTATATGATATGGAGAATATAGGTGATTGTTGGAGCCAACATCTATAGAAGCAAAGAATTCAAAGAAGAAAGAAACTCCCTCAAACAATGAAGTAAATTACTTTTACTTTGAACATTGTCTTTACTTTCTACTCACGTCTTGCTTTAGGAATTAAGAGTAGCGTATGTGTTTGTATTATAGTTATTCTTTTAAATTTGTATCGTCTTTGATGGAATTCTATGAGTTGGAGTCCATTTTTCTATTTTGTGTCTTTAGATTTCTGATGCATAAGGGACTTCTTTTTTGTGTGTTCTTTATTAATTCATATATATATATATATATTGTTTCCGCTGTTTGTTATGGTTACATGCTGCAATTGTCGACAGTCTTTTGTTATCTCTTGTCACAATCACATGTTCTATCGTAACTTTCAGCCTGTCTTAGTCCCTCGTATTGAGCCGATACCCATCAATTTATACATTGCTGGATTTGTACGGTATTCTAGTTTCCAAGGGTTGCTTTTTTTTGGCTCGATCCGAGCTTTGTGCTGATACATAGGGTCGAACTACAAAGTCTGCGTAGACTTTCCAGACTGTATCTGCTCGTATCAGTTCGAATATTTTGGTTATTGGCTGGAAATACTTAGCGGTAAATGGGACAAAAAAGAAAATCACGAGCATTTGTAACGTTCTACTCATGAAAAATGAGATCATCTATCTCATGAGCCTGTTTCATTTTTAAATCATGCTTGTAGCATATTTTTTTTCTTTCTGTGAAGTACTTTGATCATTTGATTAAAATATAAGTTATCCAGTAAGTTTGGCCAGCCATGCACTTGCCAACATGGGGCATCAACTAATGCCTTCAGATGTTCCCAAAAACAAAACAAAAGGTTAATGGCTTGAGACTTGGAACTGCGATGTACTCACCTTTTGCATCTTTTTTTATTTTAGGTTGATGACATAATAGATCATGCTAGTATGTTAGCATCTCTATGGACAGTTGAAAACTAACAACTTGGTCCAATTTTATGGCTATAAAATGTGTTTCAGATGCCTTGTATGTAAACATGTCTTTACTATAAATAATTCATATACATGATGAGTTGAGGATGATAAAGGAGGCTATTTGATTTTACGAATGTTTCTTTTCTTTTCTTTTTCTATTTCTTTCTCTTTTTCTTTATATTTTTTCTCATGGTTTGACAAATTAGAAACTAGGAGATGCTGACGCTGCTCTTGGGTAGGAATGTAAGAACAAACTACGGTACTCAGCTTTGGCTCAATGATAAACAAAATTTCAGGTTACGAAATATCCTAAATTTAAGAACAGACTACGGTCTTTATTATTATTCTTTTTTTTTTTTTCTAATTAACTCCACTGTCGATGGGATTCACTGGCGACCGCTGAAAAGACTGGCCGGAGTCACATGGGGGAGAGAAAAATATCCGCTGGCACACAGACTCAAACTGATAATCACGAGAAGAGCTTGTGCTCTAACCGACCCTAAGCCTACGATCTTTATCTGAAAAGAGTTTAAAATGCTTCCCCACTAGAAAAAGGACAAGAAAGCTTATGAATGATGGAGATTAAACTGAAGGTCTACAACAAGCTAAACAAAGATTTTTACTCGTTTAAAAGTAAACTATGACATTAATCGTGTGGGATCCATGTGGCAATTCCTCGAGGAGTTCGGGGCACGACCATCAACTTGTGGGGGTTGTGTCTTGTCTCTGTAATTAATTTCTGAACCATTTTCTGGTGGCTGGTCATCATCACACAAGTTAATGCAAGAAGTTCTCAAGGGGATCTCACTTGTGAGGGTTAGGGCTATTTTGGAGTCGCTGATGATAGAGATGTGGCGCGCAACAGTGAAGTGATGCCCACGGTTCTGGGACTATCCTTGATATGACTTTTCAAGAATGGCTAAAAAAAACTACAAAAATAAATTTGACAAAAAAAGAGAACAAACTTAAAATTTAAAAAAAAAGGGTAATCCTAACCGTTCGAGATAAATTGTAAGAAGTCCTATTCAAGTCATGGCTTCTAATTATGGAATGGTTCTGGCTGCGGTCTATGTTTCAGAAAACAAAATTAGATCAGATATTTAAATAAAATTTAATATGTAAGGGACTTCTGTGAAAAATGTGGCAGAACTTTCTGTTCTTTGGTGAAGAGGATTTTGATCACTTTCAAGGTTCTTTAATTCTAGGCACATGTTTCAATTGCTTTCAAGTCTTTTCTCATTTCGCGATATATATATATATATATAATATTATATATATATATATATATATATATAGATATATATATATATATATATATATATATAATATAATATATATTCTATTTTATGCTATAGAAGCGTGTTGTTGTCAAGAATGAATTTCATGACTGATCAAAGAGATTTTCACAATGACTTAATTTTTTTCGAGATCAACGATGGAGATCTTTCTAAATGTTTCACGATCATCGAAATTCTTTATAAAAAAAATTTGATCACTAGGATTTAGGAGGGGAAGAGGGGAGAAATCTTTGAGGCAAAGATGTAGATCAGAAAAGAGAGAGGAGGTTCACGTAAAAAAAGCGCCATGACAGCTCATAGGTCAAGCCAAGAAAAGATACTCGACACCAATAGTTATTGGTTCGCTTAGTGAAAGATGTATCCTTCATCAATATATAGATTTAATCTTGGGAGAGACGAGTGTTTTTTCTGTTCATACTTGTATTGGAAACTATGTGTCGTGTATGTTTGTTCTCTTGTACTCCATGTTATTATAGTATATCTCACCGATGCTCTTTTTTGAATGTAAGTCAAGTTTGACCGTACCATGTAAAATATTTATACTGCTTATATTTTTCTTCTATGTTTTGTTAAAATTTTATTCGAACTCAATGTTCAATAAAAGAATCAGGGATCTCATTTCCGTTCAGCTTGTAATCCCGAAGCGTGGTCATAACAAATTGGTAGAGTCTCTGGGTTCTCAATGCATATAAATATTCGATGTATTGCCAAAGAGTTTCAAGTGGCTATGGATGACTTAACCTACAAAATCAAGGAAATGATGTGAAGTCTATCAGGTGAAGACAATTTCGCTCCCAAATAACAAGAGATTCAATGAAAGAAGAAGGTAAGGACATTATGCTTAGTATGCTTCAAAACGTCATCAATGTTTCCAACCTACATCGTACTCTTCAAAACTTTACAACGCAACTAGAATTGTCAGATTCCAACATCAGATGTGAGAGGTTTTAGGGTTCTTTCTCGTATACTTGTTTTAAATGGGTCATGGTCTTTAACATTTTTCCTATGTTTCTTAGACTTTTGGGGATTTTTCCAATCCCTTTGGCCCTTCATCACTTTGGTCGCATCAGAATTTCTCAGTAAATCTTCTCGGCCTAAGGACCATAATGTCTGAAACAACTCTTTCATAATCTTTCCAATGCAATTAGAACCGCTGATAAAATTGTTAGATTATGACGTGAATACGTCGTGAAAGTCGGACTAACGTCGATCTGTTTTGAGTCCGAGTTGGATTCAAGTTTTCTTATTCTGACTGATGGAGTTTGTTTATAATTAGGAGAGTTTTTATAGTTTATAAATAACCCTTAGAGGTGGCCTTCAATGTATTCTAAGAGAATCCAAGAATTTTATAATTCCTAAGGTGTAATTCATTTAGGAGAGAAATTCCTGAGAGAAACTTAGCCATAACAGTTCGTTGTACTTGGTGACCATCAAGAACTTGTAATCTTTCTCAGTATGGGGTGTAAGTAATTCTTATTGTACCCCCTTAAAGTTTTAATAAAGTTTCTCCTCCTTCCTCTGGACGTACACACGATCTGTTTGATCGATGGAACCATGTTATATAGTTTGTTAGCTTTCTATCTACTTTGAAATATTTTTTTCTTCTTTTCTTCACATTGCCTTAGTAGATCCTGAGGTTTGTCTCCGCTGCTCCGCCCCAATTGATCCGTAATAGGGGCGTCCTCCTCTGAAATCACAACATTGGTATCAGAGCAAAGTCAACTTGAAGATATTTGCGATCAAGTTCGATATTCAGAAGTTAGATGGCGTTATCAATTTCAGCATGTGATAGATTAAGATGAACACCATCCTTACGCAGAGTGGGTTGAAGAAAGTACTGCTCAGAAGGGAGAAAAAGCCTCAAAACATGAAGGAAAAAACTTGATAGAAGTTGGATGAAAGTCTTAATAACTATTCCGCTTTGCTTGGCGAACAAAGTGTTGGATGATTTTCTACTACGGAGAAAACATCCTCATTGTGGGAGCGACTTCAGGACCACTATCTGAAGAAATTGTTGGCGAATTGGTTAATTCTGAAGCAGCAACTCCTTTTTCTCCGCATGCATGAAGTACACCTATCAAGTCTCATATTGCAGATTTTTTTTATTATTAATAATCTAATAAGAAAGAGGTTAAGATAGAAGATGAGGATCGAGCACCTCTATTACAGTGTTCTCTACCTTCTTATATAAGAGTTTTAGGGAAACTATCATCTATGGAGGCAAGTCAACAATCACGGTCAATGAGATCAAGAAGCATCTGCTCAACAAGGACAAATTGACACCCAGTTGATGGGCGAGTCTCATCATGATGATTCTGGGCAAGTTCATTATTCCAGGGAGAAGAGTAATAATTGAAGTTTCACACGGATAACCACAACAAAGAATCTGACGTGCAACTATTATCACAAGGAGGGGCACATTAGATCTGAGTGTTGCTTCAAAAGAAGAAACAACTAGATACTAATGTCACTGACTAGTTGGGGAGATGAAGAACAGTGCTACGTTCTATCTTTAACAGATAGATCAGTTGGTAACAAAATAGGTGGGTCATAGATTCTGAATATCCCACAAGCATCAGTTCCAATAGGAAGATTTCTCAAAATACACTTCAATTCAAGAGGGAGAAGTCTTCATGGAGAATTCTGCTATAAAGCAAGGTGGTTGGCGAAGGAACAATTCAGTTTTAGTCTCATGATGGATGCATCACTATTCAAGGCATTCTTCATGTTCGATCAAGATACAATCTCATCTCTCTTGGAGCCCTACAAGGAGAAGGGTTCAGTTTTAGTTCTAAAGGTGATCTTATGGAAGTTTTCAAAGAGGCCCATGTGATTTTTTAAGCAGAACGTGTCGGAAATGTATATATGTTGTAAAATCAGAAGTTACAGTGGTTGATTACAGTTATCTTGACTTCGAAAGCGCTGGTTGTGGAACAATCGGAGACTACGATGGATTCGAGCTCGGATGTTTTAGTTGAACCCCGAAGAAGATTGGGACTAGGCACACAACAAGATATTCCAGATCTTTACTCCTATGGTGGAGTAAAGTCTCAAAATCCTGTGTGGATCAAGGAGATTGTTGGGTGATAAAGTTCAGGTTGGCCTGAACTTATTTTAACCTAATCAAGTTTGTGAACCCCATGAGGGGTATGGAGAAGAGGGAGTGAGATAGAGATGAAGTCAATTTTGTTCACTTGTGCGTGGATGTGAGCACATGGAACATGGTGGCCATTCTCGGACTTGGACGTATTCAAGTCAAGGGGAGATTGTTAGGATTATGACGTGAAAACGTCGTGAAGGTCGACTAATGCCATATCTGACAGTTTTCTTTTCTGAATCTGTTTTGAGTTCGAGTTGGATTCAAGTTTTCTTTTTGATTAATGGAGTTTTGTTTAAGACAAAAGAGAGTTCTATGGTCTATAAATAACCCTTAGGGTGGCCTTCAATGTATTCAAAGAGAATCCAATGAATTTATAATTTCTAAGGTGTAATTCATCTAGGTGAGAATTCGTGAGAGAAGTTTAGCCATAAGGATTTGATGTATTTACGACCATCAAGGGCTTGTAATCTTCTTAGCGTGAAGTGCAAGTAATTCTTATTTTACTCTCCAAAATTTTAATAAAGTTTCTTCCTTTTTTACGTGGACGTACACACGATCTGTTGATCAGTGGAACCACATTATATTATTTGTTGGCTTTCTATTTACTTTGAAATATCTTCTTTTCTATTTTTCACGTTGCTTAGATTCTATGATATGTCTCCGATGCGTCGCCCCAGTCGACCCGGTCGTGGGGCTCCTCTCCTGAAATCACAACAAGACATGGGATGTAAGAGTTATGAAGAAACAACTTTCGTACGGTTCCGATAATTACACAGAAAATTAAAATGGCAGATTTAAATTAAAATTCTGCATTCATGTTGTGCCATTATGCATTCAGGGTATTCATTTCCTTTAGTTAAATATTTGACATATATTTTTTGGTTTAATATTTGACATTTGTTCTCGTGGTTTAATATTTGGCATTTTAAACCCCCATAATTTAATATTTTAACATTTATTTTTTTGACCCTCCTCTTTCCTATAAAAGGAGAGGAAATTGGCCACTCCAAAAAGCAGACCATACAATAGTGACACCATTTTGATATCCTCTAAACGAAGAGCTCTTACTTTCTCTCCATCTCCAAAATTTCTTCTACGGGTGTTTTTTTTCCTAGTTTGTTTCATGTCAAATGTGGTACCACAGCAGTCATGCTCGAGAGGCAAATATTCTTTTCTTCACAGTTCATTATGCATCTCAGTAATCATTCTCCTGTCTTAAATCTTTTAATTTCTTTTATATTAATTTTGCACTTAGATCATATAATATCTTCTTCCATAGATTTATCTTTTTATATTTTTTGGAAATATGAAGAATATATGTGAATCTTTGAGTTGAATTACGGCGAGATCTGCTGATAAAATCAATTGGATAATGGTTGGAGTGTGTTCTCCTCCTTCCATTAGGGATGAACGTGGGTATATTCACGTTCAATTCTGACTTCAAATGAATGAGATATTCAAGTATAAAGTTTGCCTAATTCAAAGCCAAAAGGGACTAAGGTAGCTAAAAATATTTAGTCTCACATTAGCCATGGGATGAAGTTTGAAGTATTTAAATAGAGAAAAATGGGAACAAAGGGTGTGCTCTTTTGGGTACTTGGAGTTTTCGCGCGCGATTAGGGGGAAACTATGCCCGCACGCGCGCGTCGCCACTGGCGGCGGCGGCAGCGAGCGGCCGTGCCGGTGCCGGTGCCAGGCTCGGGTTCCCTACCCGGTGCGGTTCTTTTTTGAACCAGGACAGTTGGGCAGTTGCTGCGGTTGAAACGAACTTCTAACAGGAAGTGGGAATTCTGCAACTCGGTTTCCGAAGCGACTTCTAATAGATTCTGAAAAATTCGTTTCTGAAGAGGGCTCAGAAAATTCTAGATTCTTTAATAGAGTGTTGTCTAAATCTGAGACTTCCAAAGAAGAATATTCTCTACCTTCCTCATTTCTCTATAGTGGGTGCTCCTTCAAAGTAAAGACAAATATTCTCCCTGAAATTTGTCTTAGTCCTGCTGCTTCAATAATCCTGTGAAGGTACTAATTAACTACGGTTCGACCGTACGGTGATTTGGTATGCTATCCAAATACCGTGAGGAGTGTTGTATCTTGGAGACCAGCGTCCAGAAACCCGTTAACACCAGTGCGGGGGACGTAATTGTCTTAAGAAAATTCGCTTTAAGCGTACCTCACTCCAAGTACATGTCTTAGTCCTGCTGCTTCAATAATCCTGTGAAGTACTGGTTAACTATGGTTCGACCGTACGGTGATTTGGTAGTGCTATCCAAATACCGTGAAGGAGTGTTGTATCTTTGGGAGACCAGCGTCCAGTAACCCGTTAGAACCAGTGCGGGGGACGTAATTTCTTAAGGAGATTTGCTTTAAGCGTACCTCACTCCAAGTACTTTCTTAGTCCTGCTGCTTCAATAATCCTGTGAAGGTACTGGTTAACTATGGCTCGACCGTACGGTGATTTGGTAGTGCTATCCAAATACCGTGAAGGAGTGTTGTATCTTGGGAGACCAGCGTTCAGTAACCCGTTAGCACCAGTGCGAGGGACGTAATAGTCTTAAGGAGATTCGCTTTAAGCGTACCTCACTCCAAGTACTGTATAAGTGAATTAATTTTCTTTATACAGGGGTTTTACTGATATTCAGTATATTAAGACTGACTTATACCAGTCTAATTGGTGTTTAACCAAGGAAGGTAATTGAAAGGTGGTTCTTTAATTAAGGAACGTTCTATTGAACGGAAACGTCCACGTGATATTAACCGACCTGGCCATTAGATCGGTGATATTTCAGTGATATTGATTAGTTTGTCAGATTGATCCTAGAAACTAACAATTTTAAGACAATTAACTGAAGTTTCTTACTTCTGTTCTGCTTGAACTTGCAGAAAATGTTTTGAGACTAATTAAGACAGCTCAAGTAAGGCACCAACATGCGATACAGCTTTGATGCCTACTCCACTTCTTAACCCGAAGTCGGAGAAGTCAGGAAAATTTGATGGCACAGAATTCAAGAGGTGGCAATAGAAGATGCTCTTCTACTTGACCACTCTGCATCTGGCCAAATTCCTGCAAGAAGATCCACCAGAACCCGGAACTGATCGGGACTCAGTCCTTGCAGTCGATGCATGGACTCAAGGTGACTTCCTTTGCCGAACTATATTTTGATGGATTGGATAACTCTCTTTACAATGTCTACAGTCCTATCACAATGACAAAGAAGTTATGGGCCAGTCTTTATAAGAAGTACAAGGCTGAGGATGCCGGTACCAAGAAGTTCGCCGTAGGATGATTTCTGGAGTACAAGATGGTGGACAACAAGACTGTGATCAGTCAGGTGCAAGAGTTCCAACTTATCTTGCACGAGAATAGAGACCGAAGGTATGATTCTACCTGAAACTTTTTAGGTTGTTACTATCGTGGAGAACTCCCACCTGAGTAGAGAGATTTCAAGAACTACCTGAAGCACAAGCGCAAGGAGCTGAAATTGGAAGATCTCATTGTGAGGCTTCGAATTGAGGAGGACAACAAAAGTCTAAGAAAAGGAGCTGTAAGAACTCCTATGAAGCCAAGGCCATGTGATCGAAGACTCAAAGGGGAAAGCATATACTTCAAAGGCTTAAAGCGGAAGAAGACGGCCTAAGGGTACAAAGGCAAGATCCAAGAATGAAAGAACATGCGCTTCAGGGAACCTGCTACATCTGCAGCAAAGATAGGTATAAGGCGAATGAATGTCGCAGCCGTCTCAAAAAATAAGAAGAATCATCCACAGGCAAACCTAACCGACCATGCGTCGCCAAACTTTTCAGCTGTGGTGTCAGAAGTGAACCTGACGATCAACAATAAGGATTGGTGGGTGCTCTGAGAAATTATTATTCTCTGAATATCAAACTAGAGTAAGATGAGCAACTCTTCATGGAAACTCAGCCCGTCTCCAAGTTGAAAGAAAAGACAGGTCATCCTGAAGTGGGCATCTGGGAAAGAGTTTACTCTGAACGATATGCTACATGTTCCAGATATTCGCAAGAATTTGATTTTTGGATCAATACTTAGTAAGAAAGGATTTAGAATAGTTCTTGAATCAGATAAATTTGTACTTACTAAGAGTGGGATATATTGGGGAAGGTTATCTTGTTAATGAACTTTTTAAGCCAATGTTACAGTGGGGACAAAAAGTTTGTGTATTTGTACCCAAAGCTTATAAATAAAGGAAAATCTTCTTTTTTATTTACTTGAGTCTCCTACTTTATGGCATGCTAGATTAGGGCATGTAAATTACAAGTCATTAAAAACTTGTCTAATCTAGGATATATTCCTAAACTCAATTTGAAAGAAATTAACAAGTGTCTGATTTGTGTTGAGGCCAAGTTAGCGAAAAATTCATTTCACTCAATTGATCAAATACAGAATCTTTAGGGTTAATTCATAGCGATTTATGTGACTTGAAGTTTATGCCAACTAGAGGCGAAAAAAGTATTTTATTACTTTTATTGATGACTGTACAAGATACTGTTATGTCTATCTTTTAAACAGTAAGGGTGAGGCAATGAATATGTTTATAACATATAAAGCCGAAGTTGAGAATCACTCACAAGAATATCAAGATTTTAAAATCCGATAGAGGTGGAGAATATGAATCAAATGATTTTGTGAGTTATATGCTAAATTTGGTATAATCCATCAAATTGCAGCACCATATACTCCTCAGCAAATGGAATTGCTGAACAGAAGAAACAGAACTTTGAAGGAGATGGTCAATTCCATGCTCATAAGTTCTGGAGCTCCGCAGAACTTGTGGGGGGAGCTCTGTTAACTGTAAATTATATTCTAAACAGAGTACCCACAAAAAAAGCTTAGTCTTATAACATTTGAGTTTATGACATGGAAGGACACAATCCTATCATTACCTCAAATATGGGGGTATCTTGCAAGGTGCTTGCACCATTACCTAAAAAGACTAAGTTGAGAGCAAGAACTATGGACTGCATATTCATAAGCTATGTCTTGAATAGTAGTGCCTACATATTTCTGATTCATAAATCAAAAATACCATATATTCATGTAACATGATTATCGAATCTAGAGATGTTGTGTTCTTTTGATGACATCTTTCCATACAAACGGGAAACAGATAAGATTTAATGGGACAAGAACACATGAGATGGCATTCAGGGACGAAAGCCCCGAGGAACCGACTGTTAATGCGGAATTGAACCAAGAAGAAGTCAGAGATCTAAAATCTCAAAATCTTTTGGTCTAGATTTCATAGCTACACTATTGAAAGCGAGTCTCAAACATTTAAAGAGGCTATGTCTACCCCGAAGTACAAATGTGGAAGAAGGTATAAATAGCGAAATAGAATCCATACTAAGTAATCATACTTGGGAATTGGCAAACTTGCCTCCAGGCAGTAAACCAATTAGGTGTAAGTGGATTCTCAAAAGAAAATTAAAACCCGATGGATCTATCAATAAGTGCAAGGTTAGATTAGTAGCCAAGGGTTATCGACAAAAGGAAGGACTTGACTACTTCGATACTTAATCACCAGTAACAAGAATAACCTCCATTCGGATGTTGATTGCATTGCAGTATTGCATAACTTAGATATCCATCAAATGGATGTCAAGACTGCATTCTTAAATGGTGAATTAATGAAGAAATATATATGGAGCAACCTGAAGGATTTATAGTCAAGGGCCAAGAACACAAAGTGTGTAAATTAGTAAACCTTTATACGGTCTAAAGCAGGCTCCAAAATAATGGCATGAGAAATTTGATAATGTCATGATCAAAAGTGGATTCACTATCAATGAATGGGATAAGGTGTTTACACTAAACAGTTGAAAATGCATGTATCATTATTTGTCTTTATGTAGAGGACATGTTGATACTTGGGACTAATTTGAAATTATTGTCCACTAAAAGAATGTTATCCAACAGTTTTGACATGAAGGATCTGGGTTGCTAATGTAATTTTAGGAATTAAAATCACCAGAACACCAGATGGAATCAGTCTATCTCGATCTTACTACGTGGAGAAGATGATCGAAAGATTCAAGGATCATGGGATAAAGGAGAATACAAATCCTTTTCTCTCACACCTCCACCTTCATAAGAATACAGGAATTAAAATACGCCAGTTGGAGTATTCTCAGATTATCGGAAGTCTAATGTATTTGATGAATTGCACTAGACCCGATATTGCTTACGCTGTAAATAAGTTAAGCAATACACTAGTAACCCTATTGATGAACATTAGACTGCTCTACTATGAGTATTGGGTTTACGTATCACATACCAAGGAATATGCCTTGAGATATGGACAGTATCTACTTGTACTTGAAGGATAGATTGATGCTAATTGGATTGCAGATTCTGAGGAATCAAAATCAACTAGCGGATACGTATTTACTTTTGGAGGAGGAGCGGTATCTTGAAAATCTTCCAAACAAATATGTATTGCTCGTTCCACTATGGAATCAGAATTCATAGTCTTATATAAGCCGGAGAAGAAGCAGAATGGTTTCGATAATTTTTGGAAGATATACCATTATGGCAAATGTACGCCCCGATCCTGGCGGATACGGAGACATTACTGCAACCGTATAATACGCAAGTCAGAAGTACCTTCACGTATATACGCTAAGCATCAGTACAGGCAAGAATCAGAGTACGGAAGCAAGTGGTGCATTATACATTCCAACATATGAGTACAATTACAAAGTTATCACCAGAGGTGATCCAATATTACATGAATATTACATCACTGATATGCGCAAATGCGAGAATACACGAGATGTACAAGAGTGAACAGTATAAAAGGCACTCACGAGTTTACAAAAGGAAAACTCGAGAGGCACACCGGGGGCCTGAAAGAATAGAGCTTCGGATGATCTGCTGGAGATCCACGCTTCAGCTGCGCCACTCTGATCAGCAACTGGGAGAATCCATAGCTCCAATCTCCATGACCTGGACATGAGATCCAGGGGAGTCAGATGAAACTCCCCAGGCGAGTGGTGAAACAAAAGCCAAGTGGCAAGCAAGGGTAAGCACATGTAAAGCGATAAGACCAAGTAAAGCCGAGGACGAGCAAATCTGATTGTATGGTTTCAGATCACGCTCCATAAGACTAGTACGTCGAAGGAATAATCCAAACAAGGAAACCCTCATATATATACCCTTATCTTATGTCACCATAATCTAAGCACATACAACCGACTGCCCTCAGGGCATGATAAGATAATGAACAGGAGGCAGGTGGATACCAGGGATAAAAGCAGGGCATGAGCAGTTAATACTATAATTCTCATAAAACCGGAAATCCGAGGTAAAACCAGCACAAGCAACATGGTAAAAATGAAAGGGCATTATATAAGCTTAAGCTACGGCCTCATGAGACTAGTACCTCGAGGAGTAATCCAAACAGAAAAACCCTCATCTATATACCTTTATCTCATGTCACCGTAATCCAAGCGTATACAACACCCACAATTAGCGTCTTATTATTGTTATTATTATTATACTCGTCTTACCCAGATATCTAGCTATGTGAACTAGCGTCCCAGCACACATAGATCCATATCCGAGTAAAGCAAGGTTGTTATTAGAAACCAGCGGGGGTATCAACGAACTATGTTTACAGTGGGTCCCGTACATACCCGGGACCACGGCCCAGGATGTCCGCTGCTTGGTGACGGAACCTGCCGCAAGGCTAACAGGAGGGACTTATTGTATGCCCTTATCATGATTCAGGAGGAGGGAGCCAGCACTCCCCTCGGTCGCCTGGAGGCCCACAGGTCAGACCGGAAGTTTTAGTTGCAACAACATGCCTAATACCACTGTAACACGAACCATATTGATAGCCGCATGTTTCCCCCGACCCGATGCAAGTTGTTCCTTTTATGATTTATTAGTTTAATTATCAATTTACGGGAATAACAGGAGCAGGACATGATCAGGAATTCAGGAGTTCAGGTCACTGTTATATAATACAGGATAACAGGTCACTGATCATGATACAGGATATCAGGTCACTGTACATAGTACAGGATAACAAGACAGGGTTCCCGTAAATGTGATAATCACAGGTCAGTATATCATGCTGGGTGTTAAGTGATAGCATGACAGGATGATGATATTAGACAGGTAACCAGTCATGTCAAGAGATTGATATAGTCCGGTGGCAAGCCATGTCATAACAAGGGGTCTTGCCAATAGTAGCATGTCAGGTGTTAGATGATAATACATCAGTTGACAGGTGATATACATGTGTTAAAAGTAATATGAAAACGACAAGTAGTATAGACAGGTGTCAGGCATGAAGTAATGGCATGGGTAGAATAGTAGCTGAGCACAAACAAAGCGGAGCTGAGCAAGCTGGAAGTACAGACAGCAAACAGTATTTAACACTGGAGCGTCTGGCGAGGTTACCGGGACGACTCGACTGAAGTACGAGCAGTAAATCCGGCAGCAACTCGCCTAGACGAATCTAGTGGTAAAGCGCTGAACGCTGATCATGATAACCAGGCGGAGCTGAGAAACCTGACGATCCCAATCACGCCTCTTTCGAGACAGTGAGTGACCGGAGGCTGAACTGAGAGACCTGCCAGTCCCAATCACCTCTCTTTCGAGATAGTGAGTGACCGTAGGTTGAAGGGGTCCGGAAGCCAAGTATGGTATAAGACAGTACAATACATCACAGGCATGGTATGAGTACAAGAAGTAAACTACCCTAGTACAAGCATTCGTCACAGAGCAATACATGTCCAGAGATTGGCACTCGGCCATACACAGATACAGGGACTCAGCCCAATACAAATACATGAAACGGGAATAAAATATAGTCGACCCGACGAAGCGGGGAAACCCAAATGGAGGCGAGAGCGAGGACACTCGCCTAAATCACCGGAAAGCCGGAAAGTCTGGAATCCCTGGAACTCGCGCACTGGGCGCGCCATAAATATAATAACATAAATATAGGGAGAGAAGGAGACACAGGGAGACGCGGGCTTGACAGTGGGACGCGGGGGTTGCAGACGCGGGAGACGCGTCGCAGGAATAGCAGACGCGGGAAACACAGACGCGGGAGTCGCGTTGTGAAGACACCACAAACGCGGGGTAGCAGACGCGGGATTCGCGTCGCATAGATGCCTCAAACGCGAGATCTGCGTTCAAGTGCGGACGCGAGGGAACGCGGAACGCGGACGAGGGTTTCTGCGTCGCGTCAATACAGAAACGCGCGGAGCGCGTTAAGGGATTGCCTAGACGCGGGGTGAGATCCGCGTTAGGAAAGTCTTGGCGAGGAAGTCACTCGCCGACAAGATTCCTTGCCGCGCCCGACGAAGGGAGATTCGGCCCCAATCCAAAAGGAGTGGGCCGGCTCAGAAAGAGTCATGTCCAATAGAGAAGACGAACAGGAAGAGAACCAGGAAGAGAGAGAAAGTCAACAAGAGAGAGAGAGAGTGTCCAAGGGGGAGAGAGGGATTTTGGAGAGAGAGGGAGAGAGAGAAACGCAGGGAGTGAGAGAGGGAAAAACGCAGGGAGAGAGAGGGTGAACGCAGGGAAGAGAGAGAGAATCCCAGATCCAGGGAGAGAGAGAGAAGGGAGCAGGGGAGCTGTTGCTCCCCTCCCACACACGCACAGGGGGCTGGAGCCCCCTGGCCGGACCTGGCCGCCGGCCAGGTGGCGGCGCCGGGTGGCGCCGGCCACCGGCAGAGGAGGATGGGGCGGCTGCCCCCTCAACAGAGAGAAGAAAGGGGGCTGTGCCCCCCTCCAGCAGAGAAAAGAGAGGGGCTTGCCCCCTCTCAGCCCAGCACAGGGGGCCCAGGCGGGCCCCCTGGCCGCCCACGGCCGCCGGCACCACAGCGCCGGCGCGCCAGAACAGGGGTGGCGCCGGCCACCCCAAGAAAGGAGGGGGCTGCGCCCCCTCAACAAGGATGCACAGGGGGCCGGGAGGCCCCCTGGCCGAGTCCAAGGCCGCCGGCAAGGCGCCGGCGGCGGTCTGCCTCCGCCGGAGGTGCCGGAGGAGGGTGAAGGTCGGCGATGAGGGTGGTAGCCGTGGCCGAAACCAAGGGGAGAAAAAGAAAGGAAAAGGAAAGAAAAGGAAAGAAAGGAAGAGAAAAGAAAGGGAGGGAAGGAGATGGCCGGACTTTGTGGTCTTCTCGCCGGCGTCGTTTGTGGCCGGAGACGCCGGCGGTGGTGATGGTGGTTCGGTGGGGCCGTCGGCCTCTCAGGGGAAGAAGAAAAAGGAAGTAAGAAGAGAAGAAGGAAAAGAGAAGAAAAGGAAAAGAAAAAGAAGAAGAAAAGAAGAGGGAGAGAGTGATGGGGATTGATGGGAAGGGAGTAGGTGAGGGAGGTGTGTCTCCCACGTGGGGGAGATGGCTGCGGGTTTGATGGGAGAAAAGAAGAAAGAAAGAAAGAAAAGAAAGATTGGAAAATAATAATATTATAATATGGCCGCGAAAATCAACTGTTCCAGAAAATCCCAAAAATACCCGGAGGTAGAAAACGTCATCCTGAGGAATAATACGAAATCGGTTTTTCCAAATAAAAATCCCGTTTTCAAATTAAAATCCGGAAGTCAGCCGCCGATACCGGTCCACACCGGGTCGGCCGGATTTTGATAAATTCTGAAAAATTCAGAAAATGTATTAAAGAATAAAATATGATTTTAGGAAGTAAAGTGAAAGCGGAATTTAGAAATTCAATCCCGATCGTAAACTGAAAATCCTGGAATCAACCAGCGATACTGGCCGATAACCGAATCCGGTGGAAATTTCATAAATTCATAAAATCTTCAGAAAAAGTATTTAGATAGGAAATGTGATTTTAAGAAATAATGTCTAAAGGCACTTCTCGTGATTCCAATTATTTATAAATTAAAAATCCGGGAATCGGTCAGCGGTACTGGTTGACACCGGTTTTTGAAGATTTTCAACTTAATTGAGGAAAATTCCAGAAAATCATAGAAAATCTAAAATATTGGAAAACGATGTTCAAAACTGAAATCGGTTAAATCGGAATACCAGAATGACCAAATCGAGTAATACCCTAGGATCGGGCCCTCGGTTCAGACTAGGGCTGACTCCGAGTCCACGAATCCAAATCCAAGACAAAACTATCATATAAGGAATTCATAATACAAAACAAATACAGAAAGCAAATCGAAAAATACGATCGAAAATCTGAATACGCAACTAAGTACGTATTCCGGGAGCGGGGTGTTACATTCCATCCACCTTACAAAAATTGCGTCCTCGCAATTTCGATAAGGGTGAAATGAACACAAAAGGATAGGAATGAGGATTATGCCAATCAAGATATGAATAACTATGAGCTGTTTCCCCAGATTGACTGAACATCTAACTCAGGACTAAGCATCTCTGCACTTCTACCGTATATATACATCTTCTGACGGTGCCATAATAATACTGATCTGATGTCTGCTTATAAAAGAACACTGCCAGAACTTCAAAGGACTAACCCATTCTGAACAATATAAAGTGAGCTGACTTGGTAAGATAATCAATAATACTTCGATCAGACTGTGAGCTAAAGCTAATGAAATCCATAGTGCTGAAGTCCATAATATAATATAAAACCTGCATAGTAAGATGTTATCCTTTTGCAGTAGAATCACTGACGGGCTGCATACTGGGCTTTGTTAACTCTGAAAGACGTAGCCAAGAATAACTGTGAAGAATTTGGAATACTGACTTATGAATGATAAACCGACTGCAGATGAAACAGGAAGAAGATATCTGAGCCCTGCAAGATTTTGTAGAATGGATCATTGACAAGGCCATGGCGATAGCTCAGATATAGTGATGGAACTCTGTTCAGCAGATCCATAAAAGTACGCTAGAAGAAATCCGAGGAATGGCTAGAGTGCCAAGCACTGAAGGGACTAGCCACGGATGAACCCAAGCCTGGATGAGGTTATCGCGTAACACAGCTCAGGTGTTAAACATTAGGGTGCGGCGAGGCTAACACTCTGCGAGACTCGCATATAGCGAAGTTCACGCGGCGAAGCCAGCGCGTAACACACACGCTAAATGCTAAGCACCAGGGTGCAGCGAAACTCACACCCGGTTAGGTTCACGGATGACTAGAACACGACCCTCGCTTAGCGAGGCTAGCGGAACCTTTGGTCCACCAAATCAATAAAACTGTCAGGAGTTATTGGCTCTGAGAACACGATCAAGAAATCACAAGAATCAAAACGAGTCTCGAATACTGTCTTCTAAATAATAACCTGACTGCAGATTAGCTCTGAGAATACCCGAATTCCATGAACATAGTCCAAGAAATCATGATCTCTATTAGAGAAATAAAATAGAAAATACCATAACTCTGTCTGCCAGAAGTCCTGATTCTGAATTACTGTTATATACTGACACTCTTCATGAAATGATGCAATCTATCTGACTATATAAGTGACGACTACTCTGCTTGATGCACTAACCTCCCATGATGTATCCATAAATATAAGATATAATGCAAGACCGAAGATCTGCCCAATATAAGATAGTGTGATATACCAGAGTCAAGGAATGCCAGAACATAATGAGAACGAACCATATCTGCCCTGCTGTCACCCACTAGTCAACACATAGCTTAAGTTGGCATAAAGATTATAAAGATTATAAAAACCAGAATAGCAAAATAGAAGAGATAGGAATCACGAAATAGGGAGAAAAATAGGACGGACTAGGATTGATGGTGATAGGACAATGAGGAGGATATGATATAGAGAATTTACCAACTCCCGGACATGCTAAAAATGGGGACAATGGTTACGGTCAGTCCTTCAAGGATTCCTCCTTCAGATATTGAGCATCCTTCCTGTTCTTACTCATCATCTTGAGCATCCTGACTTCCTCTTCAGTCAGATTTCATGCTTGCCTCCTTCTACCATGTGCCCTAACTCTTAGTCTCCTTTGTATACGACTCCATGCTAGATGCTGGGGATGAAGCGAGGTTATTCTGACAGTAGGTCCTAGATTCCCTCACGACGTGGATACTGGATGGGTTTTGATCTGATCGGTGTAATGTTCTCTGCTTCCTTGAACAGATCGTCACCTTTCAACTAATCTCTGAACCCGTGTATGACATAATTCATAACCTTTCTGGTGGTTGTGTTGTAGATGCCCAGCTCCATACAATATCCACCGGTCATATGTTGTGGGCAGGGTTAGAGGGATGGCTTAGCTAGTAGGGCGTCCAGAGGCCTGTCTGAGCCTTTACTTCATCAATTAAGAGGGTCTCTTCACCAACTTCATCTGCAACTCATTCTAATCTTTCTCCTCTGGGTCCATTCCACTTCCCGGATGATGACTGAAGAACTTGAGAATACTCCTTGGGCTGCTTGGGGATAAGAAACATCCTGCTCTTCATCTTCATTTCTCACTTAAGATATTTGCTTGCTCGTTTCTCCTTATCGGCCACCATGTAAAACACCGACCGACTTTGCCTTAGAAATTTTGCAGTGTACTTATTTACAATCCAATCTCCCTACCGCAATTTGATAAATCATTCTTTCATTTCTTCCTGGGCTATTACAGAGAAGATTCTTCTTATAAAATTCTTCAAGACTAGTCCCAAGTGATGGGCTTTCCCAGTCTCGCTGCTTCCGCCAACTACTACATCCAGGCTACATCTTCTAACTGATCTTGATCATTTTCACCTAGTTCTCGTCAGGGACCCAAGTTGACTTAGAAGATCCATCAGGTTTACTGACCACTGCTATGTATCCAGGGCTTCTCCATGCTTGAAAAGATTGCCAGCTGTAATTTCCTGAAATCTAACATGTCGCCTGGCTTCTGTTCCCGGAGTGCAACCAATGATCCTTGGTGCGGGACCTTCGCCTGTACTTGATCGTGTCTCATCATATCTTGCAGAGATAGTCTTAAATCAAGATTTTCTCCATTAGGTTACCCTAGGAAGAACCAAACCGTTATGATCTCCCCATCTTTTCATGTCCGAGTTGGTCCAAGAATAACAAGAAATTGAAGTATGAAAGGATGGGAGAACTTCAGAATCAAGGAAAAGATTATCAAGAGAGAATGGATAACTTTTGTACTTGTAGTTGGATTGTATAACCAAGACTCATGCATTCCATTTGCAAATTTCTTTACCATTAATTTGCCGTCTGGACGTACTAAGGAGGTGAGAGCCTAAGCTCTGATACCAACCTGTAACGCCCCGATCCTGGCGGATACGGAGACATTACTGCAACGTATATACGCAAGTCAGAAGTACCTTCACGTATATACGCTAAGCATCAGTACAGGCAAGAATCAGAGTACGGAAGCAAGTGGTGCATTATACATTCCAACATATGAGTACAATTACAAAGTTATCACCAGAGGTGATCCAATATTACATGAATTTACATCACTGATATGCGCAAATGCGAGAATACACGAGATGTACAAGAGTGAACAGTATAAAAGGCACTCACGAGTTTACAAAAGGAAAACTCGAGAGGCACACCGGGGCCTGAAAGAATAGAGCTTCGGATGATCTGCTGGAGATCCACGCTTCAGCTGCGCCACTCTGATCAGCAACTGGGAGAATCCATAAGCTCCAATCTCCATGACCTGGACATGAGAATCCAGGGGAGTCAGATGAAACTCCTCAGGCGAGTGGTGAAGCAAAAGCCAAGTGGCAAGCAAGGGTAAGCACATGTAAAGCGATAAGACCAAGTAAAGCCGAGGACGAGCAAATCTGATTGTATGGTTTCAGATCACGGCTCCATAAGACTAGTACGTCGAAGGAATAATCCAAACAAGAAACCCTCATATATATACCCTTATCTTATGTCACCATAATCTAAGCACATACAACCCGACTGCCCTCAGGGCATGATAAGATAATGACAGGAGGCAGGTGGATACCAGGGATAAAGCAGGGCATGAGCAGTTAATACTATAATTCTCATAAAACCGGAAATCCGAGGTAAAACCAGCACAAGCAACATGGTAAAAATGAAAGGGCATTATAAAGCTTAAGCTACGGCCTCATGAGACTAGTACCTCGAGGGAGTAATCCAAACAAGGAAACCCTCATCTATATACTTTATCTCATGTCACCGTAATCCAAGCGTATACAAACCCCCACAATTAGCGTCTTATTATTGTTATTATTATTATACTCGTCTTACCCTGATATCTAGCTATGTGAACTAGCGTCCCAGCACACATAGATCCATATCCGAGTAAAGCAAGGTGTTTTATTGGAAACCAGCGGGGTATCAACGAACTATGTTACAGTGGGTCCCGTACATACCCGGGACCACGGCCCAGGATGTTCCGCTGCTTGGTGACGGAACCTGCCGCAAGGCTAACAGGAGGGACTTATTGTATGCCCTTATCATGATTCAGGAGGAGGGAGCCAGCACTCCCCTCGGTCGCCTGGAGGCCCACAGGTCAGACCGGAAAGTTTTAGTTGCACACATGCCTAATACCACTGTAAAACAACGACACATATTGATAGCCGCATGTTTCCCCCGACCCGATGCAAGTTGTTCCTTTTATGATTTATTAGGTTAATTATCAATTTACGGGAATAACAGGAGCAGGACATGATCAGGAATTCAGGAGTTCAGGTCACTGTATATAATACAGGATAACAGGTCACTGATCATGATACAGGATATCAGGTCACTGTACATAGTACAGGATAACAAGACAGGGTTCCCCGTAAATGTGATAATCACAGGTCAAGTATATCATGCTGGGTGTTAAGTGATAGCATGACAGGATGATGATATTAGACAGGTAACCAGTCATGTCAAGAGATTGATATAGTCCGGTGGCAAGCCATGTCATAACAAGGGGTCTTGCCAAATAGTAGCATGTCAGGTGTTAGATGATATACATCAGTTGACAGGTGATATACATGTGTTAAAAGTAATATGAAACGACAAGTAGTATAGACAGGTGTCAGGCATGAAGTAATGGCATGGGGTAGAATAGTAGCTGAGCACAAACAAAGCGGAGCTGAGCAAGCTGGAAGTACAGACAGCAAACAGTATTTAACACTGGAGCGTCTGGCGAGGTTACCGGGACGACTCGACTGAAGTACGAGCAGTAAATCCGGCAGCAACTCGCCTAGACGAATCTAGTGGTAAAGCGCTGAACGCTGATCATGAAACAGGCGGAGCTGAGAACCTGACGATCCCAATCACGCCGCCTCTTTCGAGACAGTGAGTGACCGGAGGCTGAACTGAGAGACCTGCCAGTCCCAATCACCTCTCTTTCGAGATAGTGAGTGACCGGAGGTTGAAGGGGTCCGGAAGCCAAGTATGGTTATAAGACAGTACAATACATCACAGGCATGGTATGAGTACAAGAAGTAAACTACCCTAGTACAAGCATTCGTCACAGAGCAATACATGTCCAGAGATTGGCACTCGGCCATACACAGATACAGGGACTCAGCCCAATACAAAATACATGGAAACAGGGAATAAATATATGTCGACCCGACGAAGCGGGGAAACCCAAATGGAGGCGAG